>JANIJG010020993.1:16185-37736 GCA_024611175.1 Megaceryle torquata
CTGGATGGCTGCTATTTAGTACATATCCCTTAGACTAATTCCTTCCTCCCAGATGAATTGTTTAACATTTTTCTACATTAAACTGCATTTTCTACCTGGTAGTTCACTTACTGAAATGATCCAGAATCTTCTGTGGTTTGATTTGTTTTTTACTACCTGCTTCATTTCTTTTAGAAAACAACGACAACAAAAAAAAGTACATAAATAAATGTAATGAAAACAACAGTAAATATACAAAATTCTGTTTTTAAAAAAGCTTCCAAATGGTTTCTGTTTGTTATCCAGCATTTTTCCTAGGATAAGATTAGAATGCTCTTTTTCATTGCAAACTAAAATGAATACTTTTAATTAAATGTGTCTGTAAAAATATCAAAGACAATTCTGAAATAATGCAGTCAGATATAAATTGAGTGAATGTGTATCTCTTGGTTTTGTAGGCATACTTATAAAGAAAAAGTAAGATCATCAAGGACTCATCCAATGATTTCTAGTTTTAGAGGTTGCTCAAAAGAGGAATGAAGCGTTGTTTTCAAAATGTGTATCTGTCCAGTACTTCCGTATTACAGTGCAATACCTTTACAATCAAACAGACATGATAAATCTAAGTCCTGCCCTATGCTGATCCCATATGAGGTGTATTTAGAACATGCTTTCACAGGCTTTTTTATTTCAGTGGAAAGCAATTTATATTGCAATGCCTATTATCTGATTAGGCTGAGATTTTATTAACCCATCTAATGCACTGCTCCTTTATCTGACTTTCATTTGCAGTAGTGCAAGTCTTGTTTCCACTATCCCCTCAATTTGTAACAATAAGTAAGCTTTGTTTTACTTAGAATTTATTAAAGGGCAGAAATGGCAAATTCTCTCTACAGTAGTCACCCAACCAGTTAAGTAGTAAATTGCTTTATGGAACATGTATAGCTGCACCAACCAGATCAAGATCCCTGCTGCCCTGTTTTTAAATGGCCCTCGAAATTTGTGTTCACCTAATTGTGTTGCAGCTTTTTGCAAAGTGGGTGACATTCACTTCTGTGCACCAAAAGGGTTATTGGCCTTCTTAAGACTTAATACAAATATTAAATGAATGCTATTCTGATTTGCCCCATGCCCCTGACATGCCGGGAGCATATTTTAATGACCCAATTTCCTTCGTGCCTTTACAAAGGTGTCTGGTTTTCTTTAAATCTTGCTGGTTTTACTTCTTATCACAGTCTTCCCTGTGGACATGTTAGGCTGGCAAGTGTTGCAGGATGGAGCATGTTGTAATTTCTTACGTTTGTGCTCCCTGCTTTAATCAGAATGGCATGCATAGAAACCTCTCCTGATAGAATTTATCCTGTCTTTCCAGAGCTCTCAGATCTATAGGCTCAATCACACTGAGCACGTGTGCTGCACATTCCCTTTCCTCCTGCACAGCCTTGCATAAAGATCATGTTATGAATCCATGCCCTCTCTGTGCTCGATGTAACCAGAGGGGACCCCACTGCATACATAAGTCTAGCCACACACAACCCTTCCTTTGTCTGGCAGTCCAGTAGCCAAGCAGCTTGCAGGTTGCTGCTGCCGTTAGCTGCATTTTTCAGTTTGTGCTAATTCACAGTGGTGTTACTGGATGCCCCTCTCCGACCACTGTCAGGCTTTTTTGAGATGTTACCTACCAATCTATACGGCAGCTCCCATTACTGCAGTATTTCAGTACTTACTGGCTTTATCTCCACACTTCTATAAGACTGGGAAATAAAAGAGAAACAGCATGGGCACAAAGAGAGAAATAATTGTGCTGCCACACAAAGATCTTGGGCAAAACAAGGCAGGGGTCCAAGTATCCAGCATTTTAAATCAGCATCCATCTCATTTCATCCTATTTCTCTGCACTGTTTGCAGCACAATCATGTAACTCTACAAAGGACACACAAGGATTAGAAAAACAGAGAGAAATACATGTCTTTGTGTGTATAGTATGGACATTAGGAGCTGCTTGCATCTGAAGGGACAGAGATTCAGCTGGTATAAACTGTCCTGATTTTATTGACAGTGAAGCTACATTATTTTCACCAGCTTAGGACCTATCTCAGAAGCTTCGACAACTGAACATTTCGAGACAAATAAAAAGAAGGCTGCCAGAAGACTTGTTTATGGCTTAAAAATAATGAGCAGGATCCCACAAGGATCTAGGTAGCAATTTTTTAAGCTATGAGGGCAAGACCTAGGGACAAATCTGGGGCTGAAAAGCCACAAAGACTGATGCCACACAAAATGAGCTACCTAGCAACAACAAACAGACTCCCTGGTGCTAATGAATTTAAACATAGCATAGATACATTACCACCTGTGTCTTCTTCCCTCCAAATCACCCAGATGAGCTCCTATGCAATAAAATGAAGACAACAGATGTTTCTGAATCTGAAGCTGCATTCAGTGTTTCATCATTTTTACCCTAAGTTCTTTGCAAACTGTGTCTACTAACACAATTTCTTTCAGAACAGGATCCTCCTGTCAGCCTTTTCACCTCACTCCTGCTCTGCTCTGCATCATCAGCTTTGACATGCAGTAGTAGTATGTTGGTGGAAAGAGAGAAAAAAGAAGGAGACCTAACAAGAAATCATTTCTCTTTTGACCTGAGACTGTAAAACTTAGGGAACATTCTGGCACTGTGTAAGGTTAATATTACAGCAAATAGCAAATAGCATATCACAGCAGCAAGTATAAAGCACTTGTCTTTTTTTCTGTCTGTACAGTAAGTGGGATGAGAGTTTTTATTTTATACTTCATTTACACCTTGCTGAGAAATGGCAGAAGTTTCATCTCCTCCCACTTCTGCAGCAGCACAATATGTGTAACAGCAGCAGCTCCCACATCGCTTACTGGAAGCTTGGGCCTGATGCCGATCACCGGTTCATATCTACTCTTCCTGCATGACATTCCCAGATGCTAGAAAACATCTTTTATTTTCTTATTAAAGCTTGTTGCAGAACTAACAGCTGACTGAAAAGCTGCTTGAGACTTTTAATCACATAAACTAAAAACACTGAGGTTTTCCTCAACAGCTCTTCATAAGGAAAAATAGGAGAGCAAATTAACATAAAATCTGTTTAGAAAAATGCTGATATTAAGAGGACAAGCACTTGGATATGGATATAAGACAGACAGTCTCAAGCAAGCAGAAAGGGGTGAAATATATCCTTTGTTTATCAGTATTGGTTCACTGAAAATGTAGTGAAAAATCCATAAACATGCCAGAGGACTCAGAGAAAACTCATGCTAAACAAGGTCAGAGGACTGTTAAAAATATCCAGTGCTACTCACAGAAGGTAAACATAGAGGACTTAAGTCCCGAGCAAGCCCAAGAGTCCCTCAAGGTGCTCAAGGCCATTGCTTGGGTTGACAGTTTAAAAGGCAGCCAATAAATCACAGTAAATGAAAGGACACTGCTCTTAGGCCAAACTCTTCTTCAGTCTGAAACCTTCAAAAAGCTAGTAAGATGACCCATGAGATTAGCAATGAGCTCAGAACTATTTTCATTCAAGATAATTAGTTTGAAACTGGTTATGTTGGTAGTGACTGAGTACTGCTACTTCTGAGAACTCCAAGGTGTTCTAGATTTTCTTGTGGTCCTGGTTGTCCATCACTACAGATGTACTGAAGAGACCAAGAGCTGAAGCTACATATTATTTTAATAAGTTACTCCTATATCCTGTCCATGTGAAATATTTTTCAGCAAAACTTTCACACTACCATTATACCATGGCAGAGAGGAGCACAACAGGACCACCATTTCAAACAGGTATGTCAACGAACCTTGTCTGTTATGAGCTGGAGGGCTGACATATCAGTCTGTGTCCATTACAGTGAAATGGTGTTTGTAGAGATAAGTAGAGGAGATAGAAGCTCTGTGAACATTTGGGAGATTTAAAAAAAAAAAAAAAAAAAAAAAAAAAAAGAAAAAGTCACCATGAATAGAATGATAATAAAAATCTCAGCATCTGCATGAGCAGATTATCTATCCACATAAAAAGTATTCTCCAGGTAAAATTGTTGCATTGTAGTTATATATATATAGTTCTCTTTTAATCTTTTTTTAGTCTAAATTATCTAAAAAAGAAAAATGCTTTTAATTAAAACCCTAAAATTTCCTCAATTAAAAAATGTCAGTCATTTTGACTATTTAAAAAAAAATCTAACAATTCCATATGTTTAAAAATTTATCAAAACTGATTCTGGACACTAAGTTCTGATTCAACAAATAACAATTTGAGGAAAAAAAAAAAAAATCGACTGTCAAAATATTACCAGCTCAATACAATTATTAGCCACATAAGCAAATTTTGTTGCCCTTCCAAATAACAGCTGAATTGTATTTGCAAGCTATTGCAAATGCCTGTATTTAATAAATAACAGAATTTAAAAGGTCCAGAGGACTTTTTCCCAGGCAAACATGTTGCAGATTTAGGAGTCCTATATCCTAATGGGGCCCTAATTTTAGCTTTCAGAACATGACACTCTAAATTACTCCATTACATTGATACCACTTTTTTTTTTCAGATTATAACTATAGGGTTTGTCAGTAACAGTCTGTCTTGCAGAGCGCCAGGACCTGCATGTGCACAGCAGTACTCACACCCTCAGCATGCTGCAGGGGCAGCTGCATTTCTTTCATGTCGGCAGTGAGAGGTATCTTATGGATCTCATCACTGGTCCAAAAAAGCTCAGGAGTTGCTTTGATACACAGAGCTTAAGTCTCTTTGCCTGTAAAAGAGCCCTGATGCAGTTTAAGACACACACATAACAACGTCCTGAAACCTGAACTGCATAAATCAAAGCTAGACTGCTGACAAATCTAGCACAGAACCAGCAGAAGAGGATTGCATATTACGGAAAATTTGACAGGCTGGTAAGGCTTTGTCTAGATTCAATTCAGCTCTAAAGTCTAAAGTCTCATCAGAATTCCCATGGCTAAGATCAGAGATATCCTATTGATGCATATCCCATGCATTTGAAAGCAGAATATACTACTCAGATAACAGAGTCTTTTCTTCCAGGACATTTAGGGATTCCATGCCACTCACTCATTGACCCACCAAATCCCACCTGAAATGGCTCTTGTGAGCACACAGAACATCTGACAATTAAAGAAGCAGCTATCCCATAAGAATAAATGGTAGCTGGTCATGTTCTCACTGCCAGAACAGACTGCAAAAGGAATTGCACAGAAACTTGCCAGACAGAAAAACTAAAGGACTCATCAGAAAAGGAGGCTGACAGGGACAGTAAACTTAGGCTAGTAGGTGAATCAAAGCAAAAGAACACTTAAAAGTGAAAAGGAAAAATACCTACGGAAAACACCATAAAACATTTACACCTGATAAGGAAAATCACTGTTACACTCTTACAAATCTTTAGCCTATGGAAATACTGATTACAGCAAGTCTTTTTGAATTTAATAGTTTTATGCAAAAAGAGTTCACAAAAACCCTGGAAAATAGCTTAAGCATCCTGAATTAGATGCACTGAATGCAGAGTCCTGTAACTCTGTCAGATGCTAAGGCCATAGTCAAATGCTGAGTTGAATATCCAAAGGCTACTGAATTTACACAAAAATTGAAAATGAGGATGCCAAAGTTGCTTTAAACTTTCTAATCCTCCTGTATCTGTCAGTTGCAAAGAACTCAACTTTCTGGACATTTTCACACTACAAAAGCATTTGGAAAGGTATTGGTTGATACTCCTGCTTTTCCAAGATCCAAGGTCTTTCAAAACTCTTCTTCCTCCTTTCAACGAAAGATCAATGGCAACATAGAGGATAGATTTACCTTACATAGCACACTAGCATTAACAGCCACTAAATTATTAGTCAAGATGAAAGGGAAGGATGCTTCAAAGTCACTGAAGGACTGATACAATTTGAGAAATTAAGAGCAAATACCTTGGGCCAGAGGAATCAGCTGAATTAGAAGTGATCACATATGACGTTTGACATCAGTTCCAACATTTGGACTTCTGATTTATTCTACTCGTAATGCCTTTTGGTCTTCCTATGTATTTATACCTTTTTTTGTCATAGATGAACCTTACGCAATTAAAAAGAAACAAACAAGCAAACAAAAACTAAAAAGCAGAAGTAGGAAAACTCTGCTTACGTCAAATTACTTTGGGGAGCATGGGAAATAAATTTTCTTGTGTTCTTTCCTAAACTAAGTTCAGAGACTATGGTAAGGAATATAAGTGCACTGAAACACAATGGTCCTTTTAGTAGCAGAATAGAGAATGATACTAATGTGCTTCCTGTGGACTCAAAATCCACTGAAATTGTGAGAAAAATAAACAACTGTATGTAAGGGCTGAAATGACACAATAGTGTCTAAGAGCTGTGCAAATGTAGACACTCTGAGCTCTCAAATAATGTTGCTGTTTACAAATCCTCCCAGTAATGTCTGCTCTCTTGCATTTGTGATGTTCTTACACCCTTAATGTGTTTAAGCATGAAAACAAGAGAAATATATAGCACTGAAAACATCAATTATATAATTGCATGTATATCTGAAAAAAAAAAAAGCCTTGACAGAAATAAGCATTTTCCCATTAAAACTTCAGTTTATTCCAAAGCCATTTTTATCATCAATAACAAGAGTTTCAACAAGATATTGTGAACAGCTAGTTTTGTCTTAGCTGATCATCACCTCTTCCCACACCCAGGAAGTTATGATGTTACCATCTGTGCCAGAAAAATTTGTTTGGGAATATATTAACTAGAAATGCAATAGCTGTAAATGACTTGCAGGTTTTAATTTCACTGTGATATTTCATAATTTTGAAATTAAAAACGTGTCCACACAAAAAAACAATTATGTACATACTATCTTAAAGATACATACACACATATGCAGATATTTCTTAATTGTCCTGTCTTACTCATCCCGTTAATATGTTTTAAGTCAGAAAATACACAGAGTAACAATGTTCTAAAACTAAACATTATAACCTGCATTGTATTTATGACAGAATAATACAGCTACAGTTTTTGTAAATCAGTTACTTTTTTTTCTTATAAGGAAAAGGGTTTTTTTTCCTATATAATGTGTCTTTTGATCTTTAAAAGAGACACTCATTACTTCCAGGATATAAATTACTTGAAAGCACAAATAGATCTTTGGACTACAATTTTAAGGTCACTGGCATAAAACATTTCTTCCATCTTCCTGACAGTAGTTTTCTGAAAGCTATTACTGAAATTAGAACAATTATATACATTTTTTAAGCATTTGTATGTAAGAAAACTGCTTATCAGTGTCTAGACACTGTGTTCCATAAAATGCATGGATCCACATGTTTCCTCTGAATGCTGGGTTTAGCCTTTGGATCTTTGATTTAGCTGACAGATGCGCATAATCTCAAACCATTGGTTAGCTCCCTTGTAACTAAATAGCTCTTCAGATATGTATGCCAAAACTATTCCAGCTGAGGAAGCAAACTCAGTTCATTAAATTTCCTCCAGATCTGGATGTTTTAAGTGGCAACTTAGTAAGGATAAAAACTCTATCTCTAGTCCAATTTTATTCCTCTTGCTTGATACATAAGCCAGTTCTATTTTGTTCAGGGGTCATGAACATCACAGATGTTTAAGTTCAGGCTTACAACTCTGATGGCTTTGTTTATGAGAATCTAAAATAGAGTTTAGCCTGTAATATTTACTTTTTCTTCTTGGAACAATTGTTAGGCTGGATACATAACAATTTTGAAGTAATATAATCAATGAAGTATAAAAGAGTAAATGATGCAAAGCAACAGTTACATGGAAGAGCCACGTAGTGGGAGATGACAAGGTACTTTGTTCTATGACAATCAGAGTATAATAACTCTGAAGATTATAAAAGTTTATTTTGTTCCCTGCTCAGGTTCACATTTCAAAAACATAAACTCATATAGAAGACTATTTGTGCGTGAAAGCAAATTTTGTACACGATTATACTCACATCAAAAAGTAATTAACATCAAGAATTCCCCTTGTCAGACATTGAAGTGCTGCTTAAAATTAGTAGTCAAAATCACAGAAAAGGATTCTTTTTTTAAAGCAATGATTTTTACATTAAATCTAAGAAATTTGAGTTTTAACATAAAGGCTTGATCTTCACTATTGAAGACTGGAGTAATATTAACTGCAGATTAAATCTCTCAACAGATGACTAGACTTATGGTTAAACTTCTTTTGGTTTTGGTTAAGACTTGGAGTAATGTCACGCAACAAGCATGTTTCAACACTGGTGCAGATGCATGAAATTAAATGCTTCCAGGTCATCTGCTCCTTTGCCCAGAAAGGAAAGACCCTTCCCAGGAGTAGGTATAACCTTATACCACTTGCTTCTGGGGCCACAGCCTCAGCACAGGTTTTGGCTGAAGTCACCAACAGATGTTCTGGCCCCACTCCACTCTCTCCACTTGCAGATGTAGCCTGGGTTCTCCTGGCAAAAGCCTAAGAGCAAGCCAGGTGGCTCACAGAGGAGTGATCACAAGGTAATTCATTACCTGCTGTTGCAAAGAAGGTTAAAGGCTCCTTGTGGTGAAGGTAGCTGGGGACTCTCTCTGATCCTACTGCAACATCAAAAGAGATGCAGGGAGAGGCCCTCCATATGAAACTCGCTCTCCTGCTGCAGGATCCGAGGCAAGAAGGGTGACTAGGCTGGTGCACACATCTCACGTTATCTTAGAAAGAAGCTTAAGGGGAATGAAGAGAGAATGAGAATCTGATCAGCAATGACTGAGACTGAATATGTATGGGATCTGAATAAATAGGTGCCTTTTCATATAAACATCCTAACTTCAATTCAGCAGATGAGTACAGCTTCTTCACAAGCCTGATGGGAATCTGATTATTGCTGATAACCCCATCTCTGGGCCAGCAGAGAGCAGGCTTCTTGCCACCTCTGCAAAATACCACCTCTTGACTTTACTCCTCTCTGTGGCTCAGGGATAACTCAAGGAATCATTTTGTTTCTGCCCCACAAGTCAGGACATAGATACAGACTCAGTTTCAGCCTTTGGAACCTGTGACTGCTGAATTCCGGAAATCTTGTTCCAGCAACTACAGATATTACTACAATAAGGAGAAAAAAATACCTTTTCCTGCAGTGGAATGGTTCTGATTAAGATCTTCCCTCCAAAATCTTTCCCTACTTCCATACACTTTCTATCGTAAACACATACTCATTAAATAACACATTCAAAAATCAGAAAATTGTAAATCTCTGAAAGAAATCCAGCTCTATTGAATGTCCTCTACGCCACTGCCAGCTCAACAACAGTCAGTCTCCTTACCAGTGGTAAGCCCACGGTAGAACAGACCTCCCACTATAAGCAGAGCCTTGAAATAAATGTTTATCATTTAAAGAGAGAAAATAAATTATTTTAAAATGTTTTTCACCAGCCAGGCTCAGTGTGTCATCCAACTCATATAAAAATGGATGTTTCTACACAATTACTTGTACTCTGGACTCAACTGCTTCATCTAATAATCAATGCCTCCCACTTACACACATTTGCATAAGTTCTTTAGCTTTTTCTACTGGTTAGATTGTAAAAATCATGTGTGTGGATATGTAGGAGTAGACATACACATATACATCCAGGGCAAGACTGTTTATTCAGAATAAATTATTAGGCCGTAAAGGAAATTAACTAGCTGGGTGGATAATTCATAATTCAAATACCTGTAGAACTTCTGAGAAAAACAGTATCGGAGATAATACATGTGAGTGAAATGCCTTTTTTCAGGCATTATTTCACAAAACTCATAGAGCCTGCTTAACTAAAAAAGAAAAAAAAGTCTCAGCTGTAGTTCACTTAACCCACTGAAAAGATTCATATGATAAAAAGCAGTGGTTTTATTTTCCAAGCATCTCAACAGACAAGTACCTTAATGTCATTTTGGAAGGTCACATCTTCTAAAAAATCTGACACCTGGAAATATTGGGGCATGGACAGGGTTTCCATAATAACAATTAACTTTTCCCTACCTTCAGCCTTGATATATCTTTCATTTACACCAGTATATGAACCCTTCAGTGAGACCCCTCTCCTTCTGAATTCAGATACTGGAACATAATATATGCACTCACCTCATTTCCAGAGCACAGGTGAACAGCTTGCTTGTAGACACAGTCCATTTAAAACAGAGCTGAAAGTGTCAAGTGAAATTATTAAATTCAAGTTCCACAAATTTCACAAAGAACACAATTAGTCAACAGCCACTATTAAGACAAATGTGTAAAACTAAGGATTTCAATTCAGTTTTGTCCACTGGTCTTACTTATCACTATTACTGAGTATTTTACAGTGTAAAATCTGCAGGTGTGCCAGGCATTGTGTAAATACTGTGCAGATACATTAATTAGCAGTCAGCCTCTATGATGAACAGTATCTATATGATGCAACAGATAAGGCAGACAAAAGGCAGAATCAATGCAGGAGCAAGAGGTGAGGAAATGATGCCTGAAGGTTAAATTTCCTGATACAGAAATGCTACGTTAGGAACCGAACTCAGCACCTTCATTCCTACTGACATTACCGAACTGTTTTCAGTGAGGATTTAGCTCTATACCTTTGCAGGCAGCAATACGGCAAAGACAAATCACAAGTTTGCTATTGCACCAGAATGAATCAGCAGGCCTGACGAGGAGGCTGATGAGAATTTAGTCCACTCACTGCCATACACAGCTGTCCTCTGGCATTAGTTTCTTCAACTTAGATTTTAGCATGGTTAAAGTTAGACCTGTGAGATTTAAAGGTTTCAGGTGTTGCAATTTTCCCGGAAAGGACCAGAAGGCAGAAGTGGAGCTGACTGAATTCTAGAGGAGTGCTTCGCTACTTGAGGTCAGGAGGGAAAGGCGTACGCACCTGCAGGCCCTGCGGATAGTGCCGCCGCCTTCTCCTCTCGCTGGGAACGCAGGGCCCTTCTGGGGCACCGGAGCGTTCCTGCCCCTCAGCGCCTGGGGACGGGGGACGGCGGCCGGCACCGTGTAACACAGATGCAACCGGCGGGTCATGGAGCCGCAACCGGCGCCTTTGCCCCTCCGCATCGTCCCCCGCTGGGGGGGCCGGGGGTCGTAGGGGGCCGGGTTGGAGGGACCCGGGGTCGGGCGGAGGCCGGCGGGAGCGCGTCTGGGCGCGGTACGAGGGCTAATGGCGCCATCTAGTGGCCGGCCGGGAGACTGCAGGGTGCGGGGAGCGAGTCCCGCTCCCCCTGCGAAAGGGAGCTGAAAGCGGCCCTGGAGAGAGATGGGGGATCTTTGACCCAGTTTATCCCGCGAAACCTCTTTGTGAAACTTTGACTGCTGAGACTACACTTATGAAAATGTATGCATAAAATGTAGTTCTGAAGTTCCTGAGGTTTTTCTTCCATTTCTGATTAAACCTATTCCATTTTCTGTCTTTGTTTTCTTTATATTTTAGCTGTGGTGTAATGTATATATTTTGCTGTCCTGGTCTAAGAAAATGCAAGATTTTTAGTTTTACGTATGTGAAGCCAGCATAAGCTAAGCTATAAAACACATACAGATGAAAACTGTTTATGTTGTCAAAAAAAAGTTTTCTTTATTTCTGAGAGTAAGATGTTCTTATTATAGAATCATTTTGGTTGGAAAACACTTTTAAGGACATCAGATCCAACCACTGACCCAGCACTACCAAGTCCACCACTAAACCATGTCCCTAACCACCCCTCTACATGTCTTTTAAATACCTACAGGGATGGTGACTCCACCACTTCTCTGGCAGCCTGTTCCCGTGCTTGACAACCCTTTTGGTGAAGAAATTTTTCTAATATCAAATCTAAACCTCCCCTGGCATATCCTGAGACCATTTCCTCTTGTGCCATTGATTGTTACTTGT
This sequence comes from Megaceryle torquata, assembly GCA_024611175.1. Lineage (NCBI taxonomy): Eukaryota > Metazoa > Chordata > Aves > Coraciiformes > Cerylidae > Megaceryle > Megaceryle torquata. The sequence continues at coordinate 28,069 of JANIJG010020993.1, forward strand.
AAGAAGAGACAGGTGCCAACCTCTCTACAACCTCTTTTTAGGGAGTTGTAGAGAAAGAGAAGGTCTCTCCTCAGCCTCCTTTTCTCCCATCTAAACAATCCCAGTTCCCTCAGCCACTCCTCATAAAGCTGTGCTACAGCCAGCTTTTCACAAGTTGTGCTCTTCACCAGCCTTGTTGCCCTATTTTGGACATACTCCAACATTGCCTGTTTGCAGCCAAAATCTTTCTAAGGAAGATAGTTTTCTGTATGTCTTTTCTATATTAGAGAAAAGGGGATGCTTACTGCAGTAAAGCATTTTCTTTCTTTCTTCTAGAGAAGCTGCTCATAATTTTTATCAAGCAATGTGTATCTTAATTTTCAAACACTTTTTTTAATACCAATGGTAGTATCTGGGTGGGGTTTTGTTTTGGTTTGGCTTGGTTTTTTTAAGTGTTTTTTTCTTTTAAAACTTGAAAACAAGTAGTTAGGATTACATACAGGCATGGAACAAGAGTCACACCTTGAACATTAGGCGGTTATTTAAGAGCAAGGGTAACAAAGTAAGATCCCTCTCAGTGTGGACTGAAGTATGTTTTGATGCACCACATGATATATCTTCAAGGCACAGCCTTTGCCAATTCTGTCAACTCAGGCTTCTTTTGTAGTCTGTGAGGAGAGAAGATGTGGGCACTTGACAGTGAACCTGGATTTAAATACTCATGTACAAACAGACTAGCCATGACAGAGTCAGGAGAAACAGAGGTTTGTACTGTCCAGTGTGACTTCTTCCCATTATAAGTCCTTCTGTTATGGAGAGTGCCCTAAGCCCAGCCTTACTGCAGGGAGTATAGCAAGAGGAGGGGGTATGAGGCCAATTTCATTAAAGCAGCAAAGGTGCAGACAAGGTAAGGCGAGGCACTAATTCATCCTCAGCATCATGGGCCCCACTGCTGGCTGGTGGGAAAGAATTAAATTCATACAAGCATTATATAATTTTGCTTTTAGTGTGTTCTCAAAGCATTGCTTTCAAGAAAGATTATTAAACCTCCGCTTGACAGAAAACTAGGAAAAATCATGGTACCTGCTTACCTGAACCAGCAGTGCCATTGGCAGGCTGATAAGTTTTCCAGCTCATCATGAGGTTCCCAGCCTACTAATAACCTGCACAAATACCCACTCAGTGACTCACAGGAGCAGTTCTTTTGCTTCTCCATAACCATGTTCACTCAAGATCAGTCAGCAGGAAAAAAAAAAAGGTTGACTGTCTTTGAGGAAACAATAAAATATAAGGAGTTGACAGTTTTGATAAAGTTTTGAAGGGTTATCATGTAAGGAAAAAAATATAAATATTTGATTTGGAACTTCCCTGCATATTCCCTAGGCAATGAACTCTGGCATATTTGAAATGACTGACCCCTGAGCACCAGAAACACCAGTCTCAGAGACAGATATGTCAAATTCCCCAGACAACAGTCACTGATGTGTGTATAACTGCTAAAAAGATGGACAATCTGGAAGATACCTTCATGGGATGATATGCAGGCTGGAGTGTACCAGCTGTACAGTCACAGGACTGCAAAAAAGAAAATGTGGCCTGTGGTGTACTGCATCTTCTGGTATTAAGGCACTAATGAGGTAAAACCCCTTTGGTATCTCTTTACCAGGAAACATTGCTTTACCTCAATTGAAAATTAAGACTGATCAGACTCATCAACTGAAAAAAAAGATTTCTCAAGGAAATTTCTACCTTGGAAATTCCCTCTTTTTCACTGACCTATGTTGAACACAGAGACAAAGGAAGACGGATTTTGCAAGATGCCATTAATATTTACGCTCTGGATTAGGTGAAGGAAAGAATTTATAATGTCATAAAAAAAAAATATTGTTGCCAGTAAATCTATATGTGTATATAAAAAAATATGTACATACATGCACAGTAGGCAGACAGGCATATATGTAATTCATTTATATTTATGTGATTTAGATACTGTAGTTGTGCAAGTCTATCACTTGACTCACGTTGACAGCAAAGACTGCAAGAGCAAAACAGTATGTGTGCTCATTGAGGTGCAAGGAGTCTAAAGTTCCCAGTCTTTCTCCTTACATGATGCTGTATACTAAACAGTGTGAAATGTATGATATTGTATGAAATCTGATGTCACACTTTCAGTCAGATACAGAATAAAAATTCTTATGTTTCTAAGAGTTTTGCACACTGTCCCCAATGCTAAATGAATTTTGAGAGTTGAGAGAACAAACTGCTACAGTCTGAGCTAAAGAACTAGTCTTGCTAGTTTAAAGAAAAACTTGCATTCTCAGTGGATCAACAGAGAGGTGATCATGTAAGTCACCCTGTCAAACGAGTTTCACAGACAAGTTGTTTGTAGATGATTTTCTAAGATAAATTTGAGGATATAGCAATCTACTCTTTGGCACTTCACAAATGAAAGACACAAAAATAGCAAGCTAAATTTGTTGACTATGCTATTTGTGGGCCTTATTATCCCCGTGGTAATGTTATTCAGTTACAGAGATTTACTATATATATATTTGCAAATCACATATATGTGCATTTATGTTCTTGCCCACACTGTTGTATCACAAAACACTTCAAAGTCACTGCACCTACTCTTCTTTACCAATTTGATGTCCTTATAGGAATGTAGGCATCTCCCTATAGTCCTTTATCTCACTGAATGCATACATGCCTGAAAGCTTTTCAGGACCAGGGCCAATATGCCATTTTAGCAGCAATGTGCAATCACACATGGCAAGTAGATCAGCAACTGAATGCTATAATGGCCTTTTGAGCAAGGGGCTGACTCAGCCTCTTCCACAGACTGTTGTACAGGGTTTGCAGTCCAACTCCATATCCCCCATTCTGGTGCACCATTCCAGTGGTGACAGGTTTCTGTGTGACTGTTCTGTGGCTCATGATCAGATGGAGGCTGGCAGAAGGAAGTGCAAAGAAGCTCTGCTCTGCAAATAACATGCTGCAAAGAGAAGCTGAAATGAACGTAGGGTGTAAATAAGATGGGGATGAGGAGATTGTCTGCCAAAAACAACACAGGGCTCTAAAGGCCTGATTTCACTACTAAAAAGTCCAAGCCCTAGCGTCTCCACCTCTAGCCAATTCACACCCAGCTGCAGTGGATCCCTCTTACTCCATTCTTTCCCACACATCAATTTCTAAAAAAGGTTATCCCATATCTTTGTGAAGCTTTTAAGAAAAGAGTAGTGAATGTGATTTGAAGCAAGCTAAGAAATATTGTTTTCCAAATACCACTGCCACTGTCATTCCCAGCACACAGGACTGTGCCCCATGGTTCATAGTATCCTGCTAGAAGGAAATATGGCCAAGTCAAAAATATTAACTGGAATAATTTAGATTTTCAGCTTTTAGGAATTGTTCTATTTTGAAATGCCCTGAAAATTCTGCTTTTGTTTATTTTTTGAAGGGGATGTGCACTGTTTATGCAACCAGACAACAACTAGATCCTTGAAACGGACACAAAGAAAACATGACATATGTGACAGAATCTGATCTAGTACCCTACCAAGCTCTGGAATATCAGTATGAGTTGCAACAGATCCTCTTTACCTCCTTCAGTAGACTTTTCATGTAGTAAGGATCCTAATTGTTCAGATTAGCTCTAAGTGAGATTTTGGCATACCATCTGTATAACTGAGAAGATTCCCTAATTTGTTTGTTTGGTTCCCAGGCTTCTACAAAGCTCCTGCACGTATGTTTATGAAACACCAAGAAACAGAAATATTGCATGGATCATGTTTACTTCCTATTACAGACATCTAGAGGAGACCAGCTGTCCAGCAAATAAGGGCTAAAAAAAGAGTACTACAACTTAAGCCTGAACTGCTGAAGAGAAGTGTGGGACACCCAGTGCAACTGTGACTGTGGGAGGAGCTGATGCAGAGAAACCTGCTGGCATGGAAAGAAGGGAAGGGGAAACAACAAAACCTGGGAGTTTCAGTGGAAAAAAGATGCCATGGAACTAAGTATTATTTTATTTTTTATTAATGCCAACAAGGAAATCTGAAGTCCAAAGGACTTTTTTTTTTTTTTCTTTTTTTTTTTTTTTGAGAAACGAGCATGTTCTGATTCTAATGGAAGAGCTAGCAGGAATCACTGTAATGATCCTCTGGGGATAAAGTTCATGTGCCTCTCATCTTGTTAAATCTTCCCTGTCTACAAAATTAAGTATCAAGATTTCTTCAAATAATTTTTTCCTCCTACTTTTCTGGAAAGCTATTAAAACCTGCAGAAATTATAGGTGATGGAACTGGGAATTCAACAGCTCAGAAATCTTACAGATCTGGGTGGGCAGTCAGCCCTCTTTCCATGCCTGGATGGCTCTGCACCTACATGGAGACTTGAAAAGAAAACAAGAGGGCAGATGAGGATGTAGATATTGTAACTATTTATGTGATCTACCACCTTCTCTGCTGATTTAGTAATTTTTTATTTTTGCCTATTTTAGGGTTGTTCTGCACCTTTGAGTATGACTGCTAGAAAACCATGCTAAATAGAACACCATTTTTATGGCATTCTACTTAAGCTTTTTTACTGTGACTATTTTTACATGTCAACAGTTGTCATTCCTAATTTCCGTAGCTTTCTTGGACTCTGGAGATCATATCACCTACAGGGATGCTTTCTGGTTTTACAGATTGATAAAACAGCCCATCAATATCCCAGTTTTACCTTGAGAACCTTCTGAGAACACAACAGGAACCAGGTACCAGCACAGTGTTTCAAAAGACTGAAAACTAAATAATTTGCAGTGTCCTCTGGTCTTCAGTCTTTCAAATAAGCTCTTCATTCTTGTTCCTCAATTGCCTCAAGTATAAATGAGTGCTCTGGGTAGCCATATGTTGATTGTCAAAACAGGATTTTGTCAGCCACAGCAGAAGAGCTTGGTCCTTCAAAATAAGCTGTGTCTACCCATGCCTAATTCTTAGGTTGTAAGAAGGAAATTGGTTTGTAACCTATGCAGAAGGTAACTGCTTCATCTCAGAATTAGAGTAAGAGAAAACATGCCACTATTTGGATCAAGATGAGATTCATTAAGATAAGATTCTTGAACATGACATTCAAGTAGCACAGAAAAAAGTCCAGAAAAAACATGACATGATAGAAGATGTGAAGCAGAGCTTGACACACATGATGAGTATGAGTGTGGATCAGGCTGACTTGCACAGTCTGAGTTCACAAGGCAAGCCACAGAATATAGCCCCCCTTGTTTCTATAGATAGGCAGAGGAACCATCTGAAATATTTGGCAAAAGACTTCCAGATCACTTAAAAGAAAGCTACATTTTTTTTAAAGTTTCCACATTCATAGTGCCTATTTCTCACAGACTTCTTTTTAAACCAGGAGATACTTTCTTTTTGGTGTTTTGGTTTTTAACTCCCTCGTAATGTTACTTTAAAACCCACTGTGATTCTCTCACATTTGCATATTCTGTCTGATGAATTTCCAAGAAATACAGCAGGTTATAATGAAACTTATTACCATTTAGAGACAATATTGAGTAGACAAGCAAAAGGTGACAAGTTATCTTTATTGTGCTGCTATGTTACTCACTCATGCCAATTAGTCTTTACTGAATTCATTTGGTGTAATAATAAAAATGCATGGCATGGAACACATGAATCCTATCTCTTAGACACAGTTCAGGAAGTCCTTATTATTTTCCTAATAACATTTTGGATAATGCCATGAGCATCATTATCAGTGGCATCTCAGGGATGGTGCATATAAATGACCTTGCTTTGAATCCTGTGCAGTTGTTCCTAAATTCCTTTTATTTTGAAGAAAGAGGGATTCAGGAAATAAGGAGGAATACTATACGGAGTTGATTGCAAGGTGATAGAGTGTTCACAAATACCACCCAATGTGTCAAATGACTCACACATCTGTCAGGTGTACCACATTACCCCACAGTACATGCCTTTGGTACATGTTGTGTCCTATTAAAAAAAAAAATTGCTTTGTCTCTTGATGTCAATCATGCTGATAGATAGGCCCAAGGTGTTAATGAGTAAGCTTTAAAAAATATTTATGCTCTGCCAAATCTCTGCATCACGTCAGTAGGCACTAAGCTAGGCAGTTGGAAGTAACAGAATATTTAGAAAGGACAGCTCTTCTTCTGACTCATTAAAAAAAAAAAAAGCATGTTTTTAAACTCTCTGTACCAATTCTCTTGAGCCCTTTGTGTTTTTTTATAAACATGATTTAACAACATTGTATCAGTTTACCTAAAACAGATTAACTCCAAGTGACTTTGATACTTCTTCAGTTACACTTGCCTTTACATTTTGCTAAGTGTAAAGTCTAAAATCAATGAGCCAAATTCTTGAGTTACTCCAGATTTTTTTCTGGGTAACTAAGACAGACATCTTAACACATTCTGTTTAGTATGTGTCATGCAACACTTTCAATTTTATTCTGCCATGGAAATAATATAAGACAAGAGTCTCTAACTGTGAGATATGGGAATTGTCGTTTGGGGGGAATCAAGTGTGACTCACAGCTTCTCAGAATTAAACCCAGAAGAGACTGCTTTGACTGCCTTCTTGGATTTTCTCCAGAATGGAGCCCAGCATACTTCCCACATTTCCCTCTACCTACAGCACACCTTCCACGGAAGTGCACTGTCTTGCTTTCAAAATTGGAGATTGTGGTGTCTCTCAATAATTTGTTCTGATGATTACTGACTCTGACTAAAAACAGCTTTTCTAGATGAAATTTATTAAACTAGACTTCCAGAGATTAGATCATTCATACCTTTATTTGTTCCTCTAAAAAGGACCTACTCACAACTACCTGGGTAAAGTGGTGCTAACTTTTGGCTTTGTGTGAAATATCTCTTTTTCAGGAACATGCTGACTGGGATCAAAGACAGAACGGACAGAGTCCTTGGATGCTCTGAGAAAGGAACCAAAAGAGGACCTGAGCCAAGCCAAGCAAAGCTGGCAAAGCAGTCCAAGAGGGGAGAAGAGCCAGAGACCCTTCAGATCCCTCATCTTTATACCGAATATGATGAATATGGGCTGGAATACCTCAGTGGTCAGTTTGGGGTCACCTGCCCTGTCCACTCCTCCCTGCAGGTGCAGCCTTTCACTTTCCTGCTCCCCCAGTGTGGTACACAAGATCCAGCAGTGGCCTTGGTCTGCACACCAATCCTTGGTACTAACTCTAAACATGGGGTGTTATCACTGCTAGAAGCAGATACTGTCTGTGAAAACAGGCTGCTGACTTCAGAAAGTGCAGTTAGTTAGGAGAACCGAGCTGAAAAGTAAAATCACTGAACAGAATTAATTCTGTTCTCACTCAAACCAGGACATGTGGAGAAAATAAACATTCATATTACAAAACAGATACTGAATAAAGATTCTGATAAGCTTCAATATGTTTTTTCATGGCACTATGTTTCTGCAGAACTTATGACTAAAAGAAAATCTCCACTAAACCAAATACCGTCTTTCTTGCAGTTTTCTTATTAGAGAAGCACTGAAATATACGTTATACATGTTTGGGCCGAGTTATATACGTCATAACATAAACCATTGTTCAGTACAGATATGATCAGAAAGAAATCACATTTTTAAGAATGGTTAGAGCTTAATTCAGATAGATCCCTTTCAGAATTTTTTAAAATATATAAATGCAGCAAAAGTCTTTATAAAATAATTTAATTTTCATTCTGGTGTCTACAAACTCTTTTATCTATGTAATTTGACTATAGAGATTCCTTGTCAGCCTTAAAAATTATAAAGGCACTCACTATAACTGGACACCAAATACTTCTCCCATTTCTGAGAGAAAATTGAGATACAGAGAAAATTCCTCAGCCTGACTCTGGTTGAAAAAAGTCAAAGACCTGAAAACAGCTAAAAGCAATGAAATTTTTAAAAACTTAGCATAGTGTTTAATTGTTTAATTTATATGTCAGTTTGTTTTATCTTCTCACTTTATTCAGTTTAAAATTACAAATAAAGCTGCTCTTGAAATTGTAAATGTGATTTTAATTTTAAAAAAATAACATAGAGCATTTCACTAACATTAGATTTATTCCTGGAAGATGAAAATTAAAAACTCATTTTAAAAATATTTTCCTATTAGTAGTTTCTCATTTCAGTGAATCATGGTTTTCCAACAAAAAAAGAATGCTAAATACATTTTTCAACCTCACTTCTGCAGGCTTCCAACAAAAAAGTTCAGGTTTTCTGTCTCATTTTTGTAATATTAACAATTCTAATACGTTACCAAATGGAGCAGATTAGTTTTTCCTCTGAAGAGCATATGTTAATGCCAAGCCCTGGGTTGATTGACAGCAATGATGATCAAAGATGCCACCTAAATTGCTTTTCTATTCTTATTGCTAGTGTATTTCCCAAAGGACTCAAACCAAAGACTCAAGCTACACACCAGCATTAGCAAGACTGAAAGAAGCACTGAAAATGTTTCTGAGCAGATCCAAAACTAGTGAAATTTGGCACTGCTCCACTGACTTCTTGTTTTCAATCCTTCTCCTTCTGTCTCGCTTGTGCTTATGTGTGGGCTGCTGCCCTGCCTTAGACATTTTTTGAGGAACAGACTTGCAGCAAGCAAAGCAGATAGATTAAATAGGTAGAAACTTTTAAGCAACCTACAAGAAACTGAACAACCTAAAAATAAAACTACTTACAAAATAATAGTATTTATTTGTGCCAGAACACTGGGCTAAATTCTCAGCTGCTATAAACAAGGATAGGTCTTTTGCTGGAAGTGGGGCAAGACCAATGGACATCAAATTATTATCTACTTTTTTTGACTCCAAAGGAGCTACACTAGCTAATGAGAATCTTGCCTATTTCATTAAATCAATCAAAAATATGTACTACTGCATGTATGACAGTTTTGTTCTGAGGCTAGATGGGAAATGTCTCTGAAACTATAGAGAACTTATTCTCCCCTTTGTAATGCTGTTGTAAATCATCAGTAGTACAGCTTTAAACAACATCAGTGTAGAAGTGATAGGCGTGAGATAAATACCAGTGCAAGAAAAGCAGGGATTTCACAGAATTAAGCAAAAAGGTCAGGACTTAACCATGCTTTTAAAAGCTATGGCATGACAGTCTATAATATCAATTGACTAGATATCTCTAATTTGTTACTGTAATGAAGAGGTGGTATTTTTCTTTTAAGAAAGAGGGAGATCTCTAAAAACCAACAACTGTGTCACTGTGGCTTCATTAGCCAGTGTTTGCTTAAGACCACAACAAAGTTTTTTTATCTTTTCTCCCAAAACTGACCCTCTCTATGTGAGCAATATCAGTGTTGGACTAATGAGGGTGGATGTTTGTTCCCTTTTCTGTAACTTGAATTCTAATCATTGGCAGAAGTGATTTTGTATGCTGTGTGCGCACAGGTAAAGAAGAGAAATTAAGAAAGCTTGTGGTCCACAAAATATGAAAAAACTAAAACTAAAACTAAAAGTTCTCTATCACAACATCTCTTATCTTTGTTTTGTCTTCAATCTGATTTTAAAACTAATTCTTGCATGGAGGCATCTTCTATTTCTGGCCTTTGCTATTCAAAAATTACAAATAAAATGAAGTTGAAAGGAAGCGTTATCTGAGAAAAGGAAGGGAAGGGAAGGGAAGGGAAGGGAAGGGAAGGGA
>JANIJG010020994.1:0-25309 GCA_024611175.1 Megaceryle torquata
CCCAGCATGTGATTGGCCTTCTGGGATGCAAGCACACACTGGCTGCTCATGTCCAGCTTCTTGTCTACCAGCACCCCCAATTCTTCTTCTGCAGAGCTGCTCTCTATTGCCTCTAAGACCTGGGTATCCTGGTGGATAACAAGTTAACCATGAGCCAGAAACGTGCCCTGGTGGCCAAGAAAGCCAATGGTATCCTGGGGTGCATCAAGAAGAGTGTGACCAGCAAACTGAAGGAGGTTCTTTTCCCCCTCTAATCTGACTTGGTGAGGCCACATGTGGAGTATTGTATCCAGTTTTGGACACCCCAGTTCAAGAGAGACAAGAAACTACTGAAGAGATTCCAGAAGAGGGTTATGAAGGTGATTAGGGGACTGGAGCATCTTTCATAGGAGAAAAAGCTGAGAGACCCAGGTCTTTTTAGCCTGGAGAAGAGAAGCCTAAGAGGGGAGCTTGTCAATTTTTATCAATATCTAAAGGGTGGGACCAGTCTCTTTCCAGTGGTGCCCAGTGATAGGACAAGGGATGATGGGCACAAACTAGAACACAGGAAGTTCCATCTGGACATGAAGAAGCACTTCTTTATTGTGTGGGTGACTGAGCACTGGAACAGGCTTCCCAAAGAAATTGTGGACTCTCCTTCCCTAGAGATATTCAAATCCTGCCTGGACACATTCCTGGGGGGGAGAAGGGACAGGACAGGACTAGATGATGGCTAAAGGTCCCTTCTAATCCTTACCATTCTGTCATTCTGTATAATTTCAAATAAAATGTGAAATATGGATTGCCCTTTTTCACTTATCATTTGTTTCAGACATGTGGGGAGCATGATGGTTTTGCAGTGTATGTGAAATGGCAACCTGATTTTTCACTATTATAGGCTGTATTGCATCTCTTAGGTATGAAAAGCAGCAACAGGCAGTGTGAGGTTCACTATCTCATGTTGATTTGGAGGGGAAGCAAATCTTCCCTAGGAGACAAATACAACCATAAAGGGAATTATTTGGAATCAGTCCACCCAGTTTACCTTACCTACCCTGCAAGACTAACATTGGTGAAAGGATTTTGGAATTGATTCATAATATGCATAAAACCACATCAGCAGGACCAGATGATATTCACCCAGATGATATTGGACCAGAAGTCCAAAGAAGCCCAGATCTATAATTGCTGTATTATAGGTTTCATATCTTCTTTTTCTGTCATCTACTCTTATGCTATCTACTGTCAGAGGGAAGGGAACAAAGATAACATGGACTTCTTTAAAAAAAAAAATTCTTCAAAGAGGAATAAAGAGGATCAGAAACCAGTAAATATGGTTTTTACTCCAGGCCTATTAGTAGAAATTATATTAGTAATCCAATAAATAAACATAATATAATTGAGAAGATTTAACATCTGAATACAAAATTTATGTCTCCCAAATTTGAGAGATATGAGTTCTTTCAAGGAGTCAGTAATCATATGGAGAAGTTTTACCATCTATTCCATCTTGCACTAAAGAAACTAAGATGTCATGTGGAAAAGTAGGAAGTTGTGGATCAGTAGTAAGTTCAAAAATAAGTAACAAATTACAGCAATAAATGCTCATTCTTGAAAAAGGGAGAGGATTGTCAGGGGAACTTTCTTAGGGATCAAATATATTCTTAAGCAGTCTGAAAAAGAGACTGAACAATTACATAAAAAACCCATGCAAATTAAAGAAAAATAGTCTCAGTGGCCAAAATTGAAATGGACCATAGTGTTCTGCAAAAAAAAAAAAAAAAAGTTTAATACCAAGTGGCAGAATGATAAAATGGAAAATAAAATTCATTGTCAGTAATTTGCATAATGCACATAGTAAAAATAACCCCAACTATACATACAAATGATGAACTCTGAATGAACTTCTAGCACTGAAGAGAAAGATCTCTAAAGTCACAGTTTTTTGAAATCTCCTTCTCTGTGCATAGTCAAAAGGAAATTTTCATGCAAGGAATTAGTAGGAAGAGAATAGAAAAAGAAACGGGAAACTACTATACTGCTGTACAAACACCTGATGCAAACTGCTTTTAAATACCATGCCTTACTCTGGTGATTCCACCTCAAAAAAGATACAGTAGAATAAGAATTTATACAAAAGGCCACAGGACAGATCAGAGAAAACAGAAAGGATTCTTTCTACACAACCAGATTCTAAACTCACTCAAACGTAGCTTAGAAAAGTGAAAGAAAACCTAGTGAAAGTGAAAAAATGCATGAGAAGCATAGCAGAGAAGGTAAATGTTGCATAAGTTTTCATTGTTTCTCATAATACCAGAACTGGAAGGAACTAAATGAAATCATGAGACATCAAGTTAAAAGCAAAGAGTAGAAGTACTTTTTTTCACATTCTTTGTAAAGGATCTGGGGAATTTGTTTCCTCTGGATGTTTTCCCATCAGTACAAACAGGATTGAACAAGGTGAATCAAATGTGTGTAAGAAAGGTCCACTGGTGGCTAATAAACACAGTGGCAAATAGGCAGACTCTTCAAAACTTAAGGCACAGCTTGCAGCCTGAAGAAAATATCACTTTGAATTTTCATTTCATTATCCTTTTTCCTAAACTAGGCACAATAACAGATATTAGAGAAAGGATGTAAGGCTATAGAAATCCTTTGTTTGGCACCAGTTTGCTCGTTATTATAGAGAAGGACCACTGTGTTAATTCCTCTATCTTGGCTCCTCTGAAGCTGTCAGTGCCCTCAGGTCATACACAAGAACAGGGAGACTCTCCCTGTAATAGGCTTGGTAAAAGAAATCTGCTTGAATTTCCCCTTGTAACCTATGTTACATTCAAGGTCAGTCCAAACCTGTAAATTGTCCCCAGTAGGATTTAATGGGAATAAAATCACCGTATTAGAATTTGAGAGCATCTGGTAATATGCTCAGTGCCACAGGTCTTACATTCCTGATTACTGAACTACAGAGTAGATACTTAAATATTCACATGAGTACCTTGCAGAAAGTATGTAGAGGGATATGCCTATAGCTAATTTAAGATCATCTCGGTTTACTGGTAATTTATTTTACTTCAGAAATGCCTTTAGAGACCAGTGTTGGTAACTCTATATATACTTCTTTCTAATCTTATTTTTTAAGCAACTATCTTAAATTCAAGCATTTGTTGAAAGGAAAGACTGTTCTCTGCTATTGTAAGGAGGTTGTCATTATCAAGGGATAGGCGTCAGCTCTAGCCATTAATGCACATTTCAAGTATCTCATTAACAAGAAGCAGGAGTTCTGAAGACAGAATTATGACAGAATTGGGTGTTTAACAAAACTTTGTTAGAAATTTTGCAGATTTGTCTTAGAACACATCATAAATATAAGAAGTATGAGGCAGTATCTTTGATGATTGGGAGAATTTTACCTGACCTCATCTGATAGGTTTTATATCATAGTAAAAAAATAATATCAGAACAATAGGGAGTTGAATAAATCACAGTATGACAAGACAAATATACAAGCAAAGAGACTGCTGTGATTCAGGAATGTTGACTATAGATAACTATCAAGACCAGTGAAAAATGCTGTTTCTTTCAGTCTTCACCTAAGTGTTATTGGCAATGCTAGGCACTAATGCACCTGCTAAGATAGTGTCTGCACTAATGAATGATATGAAGTAGCTAGGAAGGCAGATGGTATGTCAATAGCTGCAGCCTTTACCATCCACTTAGAACCTCTGCAGCACAAAATTTCACCTGTGGCATTCAAAAACCTAGCAGAAATGGTCTTCAAGTTCTCTTTTGAAAAAAGAACAATTTTTGCTTTAGTTATTGTAGACACGCACAACTTCTTAGTTGAACTTTCCAGATTTAAGTGGGGTTATCGCTCAGGGTTGATTTTTAGAAATGCTGAACTTGCACTTCTGTCAATGGTACTGGACACCTGTGAGAATCAGATTCACACTTACCTGACAGAGTTGTCATTTTTGTGCCACTGATGAAATCTGGATCCCATTAAATCAGGGACATTTGTATCTTTTGGTACAGTGGGACCAGCATTCTTCAGAGAGAGAGAAAAACTTCTTCAGTCCCTAGGTAATTTATTTTTCAACTGTTACTATTTAAACCTTTCATTCACGTTTTCTTTCTCACTCATTTAAAGGAAGGAGATAGAGTTTTAAAATTTGATTGTACTGAAGTAAATAAACTGAAGTTAAATAATTACAGAGTGGCTTACCAGTCACCTCTCAGGTGCATTAAAGGACTAGTCCATGTTTGAGGAAAGAGAATGTATTTCCACATATGACTTTTCATGTATGTGCCTGTGTCAAGGTTGTGGCTGTTTTCACTCAAACCAGGACAGCCTGTAGCACTATTCTATTCTATGCCAGTAGATACTCCCCTGGATATCATAGCTAGAATTTTTCAGACCTATCTGTAGATATTTCAAAGTAGTTTTTTATAACCATTTAAGTAAGAATAACCCTCCAGAATATAACTTATAATAGTAACAATTAAAGTTTCCATACCAGTCCTCTAAAAGCTGCTTTAAATGTAATTTCATACAACTGACCATTATCTCTGAGTCAGCACTGTAGACCTTTAAATGTGCTTAAAAATAAAATACACAGCATCAATTTTTTTCATAACAAAATTACCTGTGGTGATGATTTCAGTGAATTACAGAATAATGGTTTTCTTCTGGAAAAATAAAAAATCCAAAGTTTGTTGAAGTTGTAAATGGATATTAGAACTTAAACGGCTAAAGTTTATAGCAAAGGCTCATTTGAAAATATTAGGAAACATCCTAAAAGTGTGTCATAGATGCTTTACAGTAAATCCACTAGAAGGTAGGTGCCATTGATTATTTCTACAATAGCAATTTGTCAGTTTTTGGTTAGAGAAAGATATGAATTTTTGCAATTTTATATGAACTTTTTTAATTGCAATGTTAAATAAAATCAGGTTTTGCCATATCAGTACTATCTCCATTTAAACATTGTTTTCACCCTGCATACAAATATTAGGATTAAGAATACAATTGTATTATTATCTTCCATGACAAAAGTGAACAATTGATTATGGGGAGATAACAATTTTGTGCTGAAAGAGAAAATTGACAAAACCTAGATCCAACTCAAATATGATCAGGCATCTTTTTTCAAAACATGCATCTTCAACTCCCCTTCCTCTCATTCAGCCCACAGTGTGTCTGCAGGGTGTAGGCACTTCTGTTTTCTGTTTCAGTGTTCCTGAGGCAATTAAACCCCTGACTGCGGGCATCAACAGAAACACAACAACCTTTAAACATCTGACCACCAAAGCACCTAAATATGGACCATCCTTCTCCAACAGTCCCTAACTGTGATTGTTTCCAAGCCCACCTACAGCAGTATTCTCTGCACAAGGATAGGGGTACTGTAAGACTTCTTTATACCATCTCCCTGAAAAGAACAAATCCTGATTAATAGCCTATGGGTTTAGCTGTAGCGGAAAGCTTTAGGAACCTGTCCTAGAATATGGATAGAAGCTGTTTCTTTCTTCCAGCGTAGGGACTACTTAATGTAAGATGTATGGACAATGCTGAAATGAAGAACTGGGGATTTTTGGCTATGAAAGAAAGACCTTGTCAGAAAGCTCTAATATCACTGCCTTGATGCTCTTTCCATCTGCTGGAAATACTACAACCCAGCTAAAGAAAATGAGTGGAGACCAACACCAATCATCCAGTCTTGAGAAAAAAAGCTGGTGTCTCTACAACTACATGAAAGGAAGTTGTAGTCAGGTTGGGGTCTGACTCTTCTCCCAGGCAACTAATGACAGGATAAGAGAGCATCGCCTGAAGCTGCACCAGGAGAGGTTAGGAAGCACTTCCTCATGGAAAGGGTGATAAGACACTGGAATGGACTGCCCAGGGAGGTGGTGGAGTCACTATCCCTGGAGGTATTTAAGGAAAGATTGGGTGTGACTCTTAGTGACATGGTCTAGCTGATGTCATGGTGTTGGGTCATAGGCTGGACTTGATGATCTTGGAGGTCTATTCCCAGCCTCAGTAATTCTGTGATTCTGTCTTGGGTACACTTTCATGGCTTGGGGATTGAATCTTCTTTTAGAGAAATGCAAGCACTCTGAGCTGTCTTAAGCTGAAGGGAGATAAAGATGGGACAAGGCATATTTTTCTCCAATGGCCCCCATGATAAAGAACAGTCCTGAGCACATCTAATTCACTGGTCTAGAAGCAGCCACTGTGCAGCATATGTCACTAATCTACCTGAAGCTTGCCTGAAGCAGAAGGCTCAGCATAGAGAAGAAATGTAGAGTGGTTCTGAGCAGATGGCAGCACGTCCAGAAATCTCAGCCATATCCACAACAGGGAAGCATGTCTAAAATTTCTGGTCATGCAACTGCCAGGTGTAAAGCATCAAGGCTGCCAGTACCACAAGAGTTCTTGAAATTCCAGGCATGTTTTTTAACATCGTGATCAGGGTTTCTGTTAGAAAAGGGATTCTGTTAGAAATTTAGGTCTACAGTAGCCCCATTTTTTTAATCTGTATTAATGACTTACATATTTAAAGTCCATCTTGGTCCTGATAAAACACTTCAGTCAGTATTTGGCTCTAGCCTCTTGCTGCTCTGTGTGGATGTGTTGCCTCAGCAGTGTTAACAGGAGTAGAAAGCAATAAAAGTTTGTTTTTGTTTTAAGCAGTGTAAGCCAATCTACCCAAGAATACACACAGAGTGTTGTTACACTATTTAACAAGGTGCCATTTTTATATGGTCACTTTTTTAATAATAAGTACATTATGCTGCTAGATGTGCCAAATAACATAAGTTTTCTTTCCTCTAACTAAAGATCACACTGTGAGGACTTTCTCTGCCAGAAAATAGGATTATTTATATCTAGTAAAAACTTCTATGAACTAGTTAGTGTTGCCAAGTGCTTACTCTTTTGCTGCAGATGGTTATGTCAGGGCAGAGTTTCTCTTTTTAAAAGTCACTTCTATACTTGAAAATGTACATTAAGAAAAGAATAAAATCTAGAAAGAAACCATAAATGTATTTACAATTTTGTGGTCATTTAACTTGTGAGGGAAATAGAAGGACTTATTCAAACCTGCCACAGAGTTAGAGTGCTCATATCACTAAAGACAAAACTAAAACTATGAATACTTCTAATTAAACAATTAGCATTTTTAAATTGTAAGACCTAAGACTCATGCTAAATCAGTGACAGCCTATTAAGTACCCCTTTGGTGCTAGTACCAACTGATTCCTTGTTCAGATATACGAGAAAATTACATTCCTGCTTGAATCAGCAGAGAGAAACATTTTCATTGACAAATGTGCTCCTATTGCAAGTGATAGGCAGCACAGGCATCCAATATACATGCCTATACCACATTTATCCAAATTGTGAAGTCTGGTTAATTGGAAGGGGAGAAAAAAGAATGGGTTGAAGAACTTGGAAGTGTGACTGTGGGAGGGTAGACCTCCTCCTGGCATTACAGCACTCAAAACCCACTCCTCCAATGACAGAGGAAACTTGGATGGCTAAGGAATTCCAATGTATGTACCCAACAGCACATAAGGCAAGTGTTATATCTAGCTGTTTTCAATTCCCCAACTCAGATGACCAAAGCCTCATTCATAACAGAGGCAGCCTGTAGCATGAATCTAGAACTCTCTTTTTGCATGCAGCAAGAAGCTTTTCACCACTCTGCTGTCAGGTTTAAGCTCTGCTTAACATCATGAGGAAAAGCATGGTTTCAAGAGCTATGGGCCATTTTTGTCATAACATAAGTGATGGTGAAATGGAGGCAGATGTTGGACATAAAACTGACAGTGTGAATCATTAGACATGTTTGTGTGGATATTCCAACATCTTAAGTTGACCGGCATGGTGGTGTTGCTGCTTCTCTAACAGTAGAGTCTATGAGAAGTGTAACTGAATGCATAGAACTTGTTTTCTGTCTCTCAAACTGTCTTTAATAAAGAGACTTCTTAACTTCTGTTATAAATTATAAGAATTGATAGGCATTTCTGAAGGGGAATAATTGAAGCTTAAAGTGGACATTAGGAAAAACCTGTCCTGGGAGGACAATGTAAAGCTGGCAATCACAGAGGCTGTGGCATCTCCATCCCTAGAGGTTTCTCAAAAATATTTTGGGATTTCCAAGAATCAGCTAGAAAAAAGTCAAGGCTGATGTGATTTAGTTTTGACAATAGCCCCACTGTGATTAGGCTGTTGTGACTTACTCTACCTGAAGACTCTAACAGCTGAATAGCTAATAAATTTAATATTTGCTTCAACTATTTTTTCTGAGACCCCAGAGCACAGAGTACATCCTTGGAATAAGTCTCAACAAATAAGTGCTGGATAAAGGATGATTTCTCTACAATGCGTATCAGCAAGTTTCCTAATGCTCTTGATTGTCCATGGTAAGAGTGCTCAGAACAGAGTGCAGCCTGTAGAGGCTATTGAATTGAGTTTTGAAAAGCAAAAATTATAATATCTCTGTTGTTTTGATACTGTTAATAATTGTGTACTCTGACATTTTTTTTGTAGCTTCCCCATCTTAACTGATATTTTGCATGCCATACAGCATCATTTCTTCTTTGAATCCTTTGATCAACTCCTTTTATCCTTTCACATCACATTCAAGCTGCTTGTACTCACATCATACTATCCATACTGATCTCTTATTTCCTCCCTTTCTCTTAAATGTTCTTCACTATTCCAAATGCATTTCTTTCTGTCCCTCCTGCTGCTTCTATTAGTTATAAAAAAGCAGTAATGTTCATTATTTGTTTTATGCTTCTATTTTCTTTCACACTGCATATTTATTTCATCTCTGTATTTTTCTCTATCATTATGTAGGTAAATTCTTCAGGGAAAGAATTATTTTGAAAAAATGTTGTGTGTGGTTTTTTTCTATTTATGACTCAAGGTTAGCACAGGAGAACCTATAAGGACAGCAATAACCATTAGATTGCTCCTTCTTTGTCTGCCATTCTCACTGAAGTATATTCCATTTTTTACCAGTAAGTAGAATGTTTCCCTATAACTGTGTTCCAAATATCATCTCCCTTAATATTTTTAAATGTAAATTTGACCGTGACTTTTATGTTTGCCTTGACGATTGTTTAGTCCACTCTATTTAGACCTGAATGTTAATCAATGTTATTCTGGAAAAAAAAAAAAAAAAAAAAAAAAAAAGTCTGTACTATTTACATAATTTACTTTAATATGTTGGGTTTAAACATAACTGTTCCAGGTTTTAAGCATTTTGGCAATTGACACACCTTTTAGACAAACGTGGATCACACTGGTTATATTCTATATTTTAAAAAGTATTTCAGCTTTATTAACACCTGTCCTTCAAACTTGTCTATTCTTGTATTTGGAGGGAGAGAAGCAGACAGTACAGAGGGAGAGAAGCAGACAGTACACTTAGACTACTGGGGAACCACGCTTGAAAAACATAAATCCTTAAGAAGAAAATCCACTTCAGTTTAAGCAGCACTCCTAAATCTGCCAACTGTATACTGTTTGCTTGAATCACACCCAAACTGTTCAACCAGTCCTCTTTTATCTAGAAGCTATTAGTTCTCTAAAGATCACCATTGCACTGAAAATAAGAAATTATCTAATCAGCTGGCAGCCATTAGCTTATTGAAGTCTAGAAGATGATTACAAACTGCCTCTTGTTTTAGGCAGTCTTATGTCCTCCAGTGTGCTAGATAACTCCAGTAGGATTTCTTCCTCTAAACTCACCCACTTTGGAGGAGACATTTTTCTGGCACTTCCCAGATGTACAGTCAATATATCTGGAACCATAGAAAGCATTTCTTTTATATGACAAACCAATTTCATCTTGATAGAGTTTCTTTGCTACTAAAATCAGCTATGTTTTGTAGATAATTTTCTGACTATTCATTGTTTTATTAATAGGGAACTGTTTGAAGCTAGGCATACACTTTAATTCTCCTTCAATTGAAAGGTTTTCTCTTGAACAAAACAAAAGCTGATTCAAAGTCATGGTGCAGTGTCAGAAGATCATAGCCGTCTTTTCCCATTTTCTTTTTACTATGCAAATGAATGACACAAATAATTTCTGTATCTTTCATAAACACTAAGTGGAAAAAATGTATTCATAGACAGATGGACTTCTTATCCACATGGACCTTTTGTCTCATCTCAGCTGCAAGCTGTTCAAGTCACTTTCCAGTAAGACCATTAGACCTCTCAGCTGGCATTGCTTTCACTTATCTTCTACATCCTCTAGTCCGGTTCCAGTGTCTCTGGTCTGTTATTTAATTTGGCAGACAAACACATTCAGCTGACCCAAATACATTTTCTGGCCTCCCAAGATTTATTGGCTGCCAGAATGTGAGTATATCCTACAGCAGAGGAAATAAGAAGGACTTGCTTTGTTAATGTATCTCATTCATTAATCCACCAAGGAAAGTTTTTCTTGTTTCCATCTTAAATAGTGAATTGTGACTCATTAACATGTTTCTTGTCCTAAAATAACACCAATTTCTTACTTTAAGAAGCTGACCTAAGAAATTATGACCTACTGCTTTATAGAATCTTTAGGAAGCAGCAGCTCTCAGGAGAAAAAAAAAAAAACCTAGAATACAAAAGCAAGGTGTTTATCAACAGCTCCCACTTATGATATTTTTGTTATCTTAGTTGTGCTAAGAGATTTGACTACACAGTATTTTGCAGCCATACAATGACCAAAATACCTCCTCCTGCATTTCCTAACAGGCTTCCATGCAATGTTGGTCTAATCTGCCTATCTCAGTAAAGGAAAATTATTTAGTTGAAAACATTTCATTGAAAAGCATCCTCAAGCAATACCTTTTCAGTGGGCCCAAATGATGAACAATACTAAAGTTTGTATCAGACCTTCTTCTCTGTTACATGAATATAAGCAGGTACATAAAATAAATGCTAATTTTCTTCAGAAGATTTCAAGGATTGTAAATACTATACTCATAGCCATTTTCTTATCCATATAGGGATGCAGAATAACAATATATATGCATAGATTAATTCATGCATGACATTTTGCACTTGTGGAGACAGATCCTATGGAAATTTTTCATATATATTGCCTTGAATTTTTAACATTTAGAATGATTGTTTTTTAAATCATTATCTTTAGAACATTATTTGAACACTTCATCTACAGTGTTTATTAAATTGCTTCTCTTTGAATACAGCTGACTTGTGTAAAACTAGTGCATTAAAACCATCAATTTAAAAACTGTAGACTTTATTCAAGCAGAGCTAGAGGTCTCTATCCACTTTTCTCATTATGGTCTCTGAATAGAGAAACATGTATTTATAAGACAAGCAACTTTTGACTCTGAACTGTGGGCCACCACTATCCAGCATACTGCTTCATATATATTTTAATACTAAGCAAGAGAAGAAACTACTGTAACATCTGATAAAAACAAAATACTTGTGCATCTTATTTAGCAGGAAATGTTTAACTCTTCTGCCAAGGGAATATCAAAATTTGTTGTGACATTTCTAAGGGTAACATTAAGAGGCACTCACATAGTGCTAGAAAAGAGCATGTCTTTATGGAACAAAGAAATTATAATCAACAAAGTAGCAAGAAGAACACTTTGATTTGCAAAAGGTGTCTAATGCTAATTTTTTAACAATATACAGTCCTTGTTTCAACCCATAATTAGAGAGTCAGAAGGTCTGTGAATTAGCACTGAAAGTAATTTGGTTACATGGCCTGGTAATGCCTGAAGAATGGTTTAGACCAGTAAGGTAGCATGGCAGCCAGCAACCTGTCCTTACCATCCTGATGCACTGCAAGCTACATTCTTCCTGTTTTTACTGGTTTAATTGCCATTTACTTGTGAAGATTTTCCCTACAAATTCATTTGCCACTAGATGACACTAAAGGTCAAACAGGCTGCACAGGAGACTGAAATCCACCCATAGACACTGTTGTACTAATTGTTGCTTTGCTTGATGTTCAGAAGATGCATGTCTCTAAAGCATAGGGGAGGCAAGCAGAAGTCAAGCTTCTATTGTACTTGACTATGAAGTGGATGGAGCTAATGACATCATCAGATGCTTAATAAAAAATGTCACAATGTCTGCAGTTGATTTAGTGAATTATTGAATTCCTTTAAGCTCAGCAAAAATAATTTAAGGCAAACATGTCAGGGAATTCCTGTGGGCCTATAGCTTCTGAAGAAAATCTTTCCACTGGGATGGAAGGAAGCACAAGAAAGGTATACTTGAGACAGCATTTCACTCCTCTGCATCTTGTTTTAGGCCACGAATGAGTAAAAATTTATGTAAAAATTCCCAGCTTTAAAAGTCAAGGACAATTATAAGAAGATGTTTTAAAATCCTGGTATGGGTCTGTAACTGCTGGGAAAAAAATCTGCTGGATCTGAGGTGAGGGAGAACTGACAGGAGGGGTGAATGAAACTACGTTGTATGCTGGGTTTAATTTGTCCATCAAAGCTTCTGCTTCCTTAGTCTTTATTTTAATGGGAATCATTCATACTGTCTTAAAATTGGATTGTACCTAGCATTCCTAACCCTCATGCCAAGAGTGATATCAAATTGCATTCAAGGAGATATTAGAGGGCCCTTTTGTTTGGGATGTGCAATCCCATCAGTGAAGCTTCCTTTGATTAAGCTGTGATGTTCTTTGGAAACACATAGCATGTTGTTTTCTGGTATGTCTGATGCATCAAGAAGAGATTTGTCTGGGTATGGGAATCTTGCTACTTCCCAGCAATGCTTAGAGCAACACTCAGTGAAAGCAATGTGTGGCTGATCTTTTTTGATGTGTGTTATCCTGGCTTGTATTAGAAATTGTGTGACCAGCAGGACTAGGGAAGTAATCCTGCCCCTGTACTTGGCATTGGTGAGGCCCCACCTTGAGTACTGTGTTCAGTTTTGGGCACCTCAATACAAAAAGGACATTGAAGTGCTGAAGCAGGTTCAAAGGAAGGCAACAAAGCTGATGAAAGGTTTGGAAAACATGCCTTAGGAGGAGCAACTAAGGGAGCTGGGGCTGTTTAGTCTGGGGAAGAGGAGGCTAAGGCGAGATCGTATTGCTCTCTACAAATACCTGAAAAGAGGTTGTAGTGAGAGTGGGGTTGGCCACTGGTGACAGCTGACAGGACAAGGGGAATTGGCCTCAAGTTGTGCCAGGGCAAGTTTAGGTTGGGTATCGGGAAAAACTTCTTTACAGAAAGGGTTGTTAAGCACTGGAAGAGGTTCCCCAGGGATGTGGTTGAGTCACCATCCCTGAATGTGTTTAAAAGTCATTTACATGTGGTGCTCAGGGACATGGTTTAGTGGTGGGTTGTTAGAGTTAGGGTAGTAGGGTTAGGTTGAGTTCAGACATTGTATTTATAGTCGATCTAACTCAAAGACTCAGACAATTGATGTTGATGCCATTAGTGGCCTTTTCTATGTTCAAACTTAGAGATATTTACATGCAAAACAGTACACAGAGATTGGAAGTCTGACAAGTATTTATCAAATATTTGAGTGTACAACCATTTTGAATGGACCTGAGAAATTCTTGTGTCCTATGAATTTTTACAAGCTTTTAGGTTACATTATTTATGAAGTATAAAACTCTGTGTTTGCTAATGATTCTTTGCATTGACAGTGAAGCACTGCAAAGCAGTATTCATTATTATTACCTATTACTTTACTGACTGGCTTATATTTCAGCGGAAGAGACTTACCATTGTAAAAAATACTGTCATTGCTGTCAATTGTCATAATTTGTGTATATTGGCTTGACAAATAATTTAAATATGGAGTAAATGAGCAAAATCATTTTAACAGTGTGGAGGGTTTCATACTGTCCTGGTTTGAGTTAAAAGAGAATCAAATTAATTACAATCAGTAATTTTACTTTTCAGCTCAGCCTCTTCTAACTTATTGCAATTTCTAAAGTTAACGGCAGATTTTCACAGGCAGTGTCTGCTTCCAGCAGTGATAATGCTTGACATTTAGAGTTACCAGCAAGGATTGGTGTGCAGAAAGGCTCTTGCTTATACTTGCTGCTGTGCAGACTGAGGTCACTGCTAAATGTTGTGTACCATGTTGAGGGTGCAGAAAGTAGATGGCTGCACCTGCAGGGAGAATTGGACAGGACAGATGACCCTAAACTGACCAATGAGGTATTCCATCCCATATACATCATATATGGTATAAGGCTGAGGGATCACAAGGGTGATCCAGTCTGCCTTTGATCCTGATCTATGTGTTCCCAAATCCAGTTCCAGAATTCAGCTCCTGAATCCAGTTCCCATCTGCTGCTGAATCCAGTCTGGGACTTCCCCAACACCTGCTTCACAGCTTTAGGGGTGACAGTGACATAACTGACATTAGGAGGATTGGTCTTGTATATATTATGTATTGTATATATTATATTAATTTTATTATTATTTTCATTAAAGCTGGTTTAATTTTATTTTCCAATCTATAAGTTTCTCTCCCTTACTCCATTTCTCTTCCCCTTTGGGAAGGGAGATGAGTTAATCACAGAATCATCAGAGTTGGAAAGGACCGCTAGAGATCATCTAGTCCAGCCCCCCCACCAAAGAGCACATTACACAGGACCACATCCAGGCAGGTTTTGAGTATCTCCAGTGATGAATAGAGAATATCTGTCATTTGTCTAGTGACTGGTCCAGCTCTAAAGCCATGACACATAGGGATATACTTTGTGTTGTTTGTGCCAGAGACAAATACATAGATTATTTCCTCAATTTCCTGGGCACATGTGCAGTAGTTTTAGGACATGCTTGATTAACCTCTCTGTGTAAGTCAAAGGAGCAACTGATATGAATGTGTCTGTAGTTTAAAGTAGTGACGGTTCCTTTTTTTTTTTTTTTAATAGGCTTCCATAATCTCTGGCACTACGACAATCCACTGCACTCTTGTAAACATCCTGTTTGCAAGTTGATGCATGCAGACCACTCTACCTCCCTGCACTTTAGGTGATGAAATTACACCCTGGAATGGTCAGGCAGAGCCCAGAAATACTTTGGTTTGTGGTCTGACAAGACCAGTTGTTATGACTTAAAAGGGAGAAATGAGAATAAACTTTTCATGGAGGCACAAAAATCATTAGCCACCCAATAGCACATGTAGAAAGAAGGATAGACAATAGGTACCAAATATATCTAAATAATGGTAGTAATGATATAGACCAAAGAGGAAGAAAGAAAGATTAAGCATGTCCAGAACTGGAAAGTGAGATGTGTCAGGGAACATCTGCAAAGAACAAATATTTCAATGAGAAGCTGCCATACTTGCTGCTATATAAAGGTAAAAGACATTATTAATACAGAATTGAACTCTTTCTTCTGAGAAAAATTATTTGCTGAAAAATTATTTCACACTTCAGTGTTGGCTAGTGGGGATCTGGAGAGGGAAATACCTTGGGAAAATAAAACTAAAATGTAGAAATTAATGAAGATTTAGGTCCTTTGATTAAGATTTTTGTTTGCTTGTGTTGATTCCTTTTGTGTTTTCAAGCTTTTGTTTTTAAAGATGGGAAAGTTTGAAAAATGCACCAACCTCCCCAAAAAGATTTGAGTTTGGGGAAAATAGAAAAAATATTTTCCTTATCTCCAAGTGGGACTAAAGATACAGATTGTCTCCATTCACAAATGAGTCTCTTATTACAATTCTTTAGCACAGGAAATTATATGTAATAAGGATTATTTGGAGCTTTTATGACATTTGACCTTGTTGCATGTAGCAGGGATATCAAGAATGCACCTGTTGTTTATGTCTGTTCAACAAATTACTCAGTTTTGGCAAAGAGAAAACACAGCTAAATAAATTTCATATTTAGCACCTAAAACATGTCTTTTCCATTATGTGCAGAAATGGGTACGTATTGCTGTTTCTTCCATCATGGCTCTCCTGTTAGAAGACATCAGCATGGCAATCTAAAGCTGATTAAGGGCTCCTGACATGTCTAACCAGTTTTATTAAGCCTACCTGCAAAGCCTGTCACTGCAGATCTGTACATTATCTGTATCTGTGCCACTTCCAGTGTGCACTGCAGTCTTGTGTGGTCATTACTAAGATTTCTTCAGTTGAGGGACTTGTGGCATTTTGTGCCTTTTCAACCACTGTTCCAACTGCTGACATTGTCACAGAGCCATATCAGGTAGATGCTCTGTTCTTCTTTTGTATCTGCATTATTGTTGCAGAAGGATGCAGGCATGGATTTTGGGGTCACATTTCAAGCTGTATGTTTCATCTCTTAAGTTAGAGTTGGATACCAGAGATAAAAGTGTGTATGCTAGCACCTTGAATAGCAGAGTGGAAAAATCTCTTCCATATTGCATTCTTTGCTAATTCCCCCTATTAGTGTATGACAATTAACTCATTCTGATGGGCTGACATCACCACTCAGTCAACTAAAAGTGACTCAAAGAACATCAATTTAAGAAAGTGTAAGCCTGTATAAAACTTGCTGCAGCCCTCCAGCACCAAGTCAGGCAAGTAAAGGTTCTCAAACAACCTCTGAAATATACCGCTGTTTCTCACAGTGATCTTTTCAGACACACACAAAAATACATTTCCTCCATGTGAAATAGTATTGTAGAGCTATCAGTAGCTATTACTAGATTAAGTGACCATGTATGCTCTTTTCTTCCCAGTATAATGAGGTCATACCTTCTTTGCAGAAGTTTGGCAGATATCTATACAATTGCACCTATTACAATTACAAACAAAATAGAGCTTAAGGTGGTAACACCTTCAAACCACCTCAAATATTGTCTTAGATTAGCAGAAGTAAAAGATTGCATTGTAAAAATTAAAGAATTTACTATTTCATGTCTCTGGAAAGAAATGGCAATTCACCCTTACACTTTTCATTTTACATTCTGTGATTATAGCAAAGTCATGAGTATATATTGTTTAATGGTTGTCCTTTACTTTAACTCCCATAAAGAGTCCAGGGGTGTTTAATGAGAATGAACTGCATCTAAAGAATCAGACTTATAGAAAAAGAACAGAGGAATAATGTTCATTTGGTCTATTAAAGAGATGACTGAGATGTGAGAGGAAAGATGGGCTAACATTCTTCACATATTTTAAAGGTAACTGCCAAAGAACATAAACTACACTCCTCATTCTCTGAGAACAGTACTAGAGTTAATAAGCATAAGTTGTAGCAAGGAAGATTTATTTTAGACATTATAAAAAAGCAATACCAACTTTCTGATGGTCACTTACTAGAATAGCTTGCCCTGCAATTATGAAATTACTATCACTGATTGGTTTTAGGAATCAGTAGGATCATCTTTCAGGAATGGCTCAGAATCAGCTGCTCTTGCCTTTGGGTAGAGGGCTGAACTATGACTTGTAATGTCATGTCTAGCCTTACTTTCTATAATTCCACACTTGGCCTGGTCAAAAGCTGAAGAGTCTGGCATAGTGTTATGTTATCAGGAGCTGGATTAGTATGCCTACCAGCATAGTATATCTGATGTAGGATATCTGGCAAGCATTGCTGTCTCAGTGTATCTGTTGGCTCCCATATATACTATGACAAGATTTTAATATTTAATTCATTTCCAAAAATGCTGCACAAGAGGCAAAGAGGAGAAATAAACTTTAAGAGGACAGGCAAAAGTCTTCATGAAAACATGAGCTCATAATATCATTATTTCAGATTGAGGAAACTATGACAGAATCAATTCTCTGAAGTGCCTTGACAGAAGGGATTAGGTTTCTGAGCTGAGGAATTTGTTCTTGTCTATATGGGTGTAGAAAAGTTTCAACCACTCGCTGACTTGTTAATAAATCCGTTAGTGGAAAGTCTGGGGTAGTCACTGGCAGTTTGTCCTGTCTAGAAGCTTTCTCAGTGACCACCTTCAGTATGAGAAACTCTCAAGCCTCACATGTCAGGAACAGGAAGGAAAACTTGACTGAATTTTAGCTAGAGGCTGAATTAGGATGCAAGAGCTTGTTGTCAGCAGAACTGGTTCATCCTTCCACATCTTGCACAGCTTGGACAACCTGCTGTGACTGCAATACCCCAACAGACACTCTTCTGCCATTTCAAAGATTTTCCGTTTAGTACTGCTACTGGCGTATGCAACTCGGTCTCAGTAGGCTATTGCCTTGGTGACACTAATAGTATCACTCTCATACTTTGATAGAGACAGTACTGTAAATCAACATGTGCACTCATGCATATTCAACTGATTAACTTTGTTTCTACTCATTTAGGTATTTATTTCTAAGCAGTTAGCAAAAACACAATAAAGATAAAACATTAATTTAATATTTAAATTTTTATTCCCATCTGATCACCTTCTTGTATTTTATGCCAACAAAGTGGAAGCAGAAGTCTCTGTGTCAGCAAAAGCTGGAGGTATAACCAGTGCTCCCCAGAGGGGAAAAGATTCCGCCTCTGCTGTTAGAGACATTTGGGAAAGCATCTGACAGGTTTCTTCTGGCTTCTCCTATCTCTATTTTGTTATATAAAAGGTCTACTTGAGTCATAACCTTCAAATTAGAGTGTCCTTTATACAAGACAAAAAAAACCATTACAACGAACACTCTAACACATATAAAATCAGTCTGTGCTGCTTATATGCACATTCATACGTATTCAGTGTATTTGTCAAAAATGCAAAAATTGAGCTTTCTTATCCTATATATTTTTATATATGTGTGTGCATATTTATATATACACATATGTATTCATATAAACAGACCATGCACAGCATAAGGTAAAATTTTCTAGTCATGACTGATATAAAACTCTACATATAACTATATATACTGTTATGCATATATAAACTTTCTATATACACAAAAATGTAATAAAATATGTAATCTAACACCTATCTGAACACTATTTTTCTTCCACATTAGTGTTACTTTCAAAAATTTTTCAATGGATCCAGCCTCAGAAAGAGCTTCATATAACTTCATAAGACTTTTTGGACCACTCACTGCAGTATGCTTCCTGGCTTTTCAAGCCACTTGAGTCTATACAAAGGTCTGTTCTGCTTTTCTGTCGGTCTTCTCCAGTGCTACCTTCAGTCTGAATATTGAAACATATTTCTCATTTGGCCATTATACTAAAGTTAGAGGGACAAGGCAGCTGGATCCTATTTTTTTTCAAGTACCAAAAAGGTACTTGAAAATGAAAAACATTTTTCATTTTTCAATGAAAAACTTTGAAAACCATACTTCTGGGACACCCAATAATCACTGCACATTTAAGTCAGTATTTTCTTATAGTTTTAGCCAAAAGCAGAACTTACAAAAATCCTTTTTGAATAGAGTTCATGTTGGGTTGAAGGAAATAGTCCAGAAAAATTGAAACCAACTGTTCCAGAATATTTCATTTCCAGCCATTTATAATAAAATGAAAGGTACAAAGCACAAACATAATAAACCATGGGCAGAAAGGAGGACTATTGCTTTTGAGCTCACTGCTTAGAATAGAGGTGGTGGGAGACAAGTATTAACTTTTTGCTTTCAGTGCCTGATAATACTACATATGGGGCACCCCATAATGTAGTATTATCAGGCACTGAAAGCAAATATTCAAGGCATTATGATTACTTTTTGTTACTGTGGTATATGTTACTTTTTGCACTGTAATTTGAACTTTAGAGGGCTTGTTTGCATCTGCTGCACTTGGCCAGCCACATGGTCCCACATCTGTTTAATTGAGATAGATCAGGGAAGATGGTGGATGATTCTTCTAACTTAGTTCTGTCCTGATACTGGGGTTAACACAAAACCTGATATGATTTGTTCATAGAGCACTACTTTGGGATGTAGATGTGGTGTTAGAGCACTCATCCTCTGCTGTGGGCTTAATATTGTAAAATGGAGTCATAAGTATAGTGTAGAAACAGTGAGTAAACAGAAGGAATGGTTACTGGTCAACATCCTTGACCAGCCTGAATTCTAGTATTCTATAGCTATACATATAGTGCAGAGTGGATGGATCACACTTCAAAGAGGAAACTCATACTTTATTTATCTCAGGAAACAAGTGTAGGGGAGTTCAAAGAAGAGATATAACAGTGTTGTGAGAGGCTAATTCGGATTTCTTGATCCAGCAAATGGGAAAGAGCTGACTGAAAAAGGGACCACTTTGAAACTGGGTTTGGAACAGCAAGTTGGTAATGACTCGGTAAGACTGATAAAACTGTCAGCCTTAAAGAAAAAGCCCCCAAAAATGTACTGAAGCCAAACGCACTAAAAACAAATAAACAAAAAACACAAACAAACAGGAACTATCATAATATTTTTTAATTAGATAATGTTATTTCAGAATCCCAGTGCTATATTATATATATGTGTTATATTAACTACAGACAATCTGACTTTTCTTCTTTTTTCCCCAAATTGATTCTTTATAGGATTTGATTTTTTTCTTTTCTTGTTTCCATGGTGTTTATTATCCAGCCATTTGCTTTCTATTCTGGGTTGAGCATAGAATGAAAAGCTTGAGTGCTGGGGTTAGATTATTACTTGCTGTAAATCAGGACAGTAGCATCAATTTCAGTGAAGTCACTGTTTATTTATATCATCTGGCCTTTGAAATTTTATGATGTAAAATATTATGAAGAAACCTTGGAAAGGAAGTCCATTGCTTTGTTAGGCATCTTTGTGTTTATTTGTATTAACTTTCAAAATAAATGGATAGTATAGAACAAAAATGTACAGCCAGAATTCACTCACTTAATGAATTACAAAGGAGAAGCAAAAATAAAGGTGGGCTGGACAGCTCCAGGATGACTGAACAAATGGTAAATGCAAGAACACAATGATTCCTTTTCATAGAATTTACCGACATTTTCATCATTTTTGTCCCTTTTCAATGGAAGATTTAGGACCTACAGTTTAGATGCTACAGTGCTCAGCACAGTCAGTATGCGTCTTGCACATGCACAGATGCCCACACCTGTGAAAACCTACAGTGATTTGTACCATTACAGCCTAAATCGGTGTAATGTTTTCTGCAGGTTTTTTTTTCAACCTCCTCACTGAAAAAAATATAGTCTGGGATATTTCTTCTTTGAGACATGTTCAAATGGACAACCTGCCCACCAATGTGCTTATTTACCACTATATGAACTGCTTCCCATTTGTGATGTTATAACATCCCTATGGCAACAGCAGCACTTGCTTACATGGGAAAGTCATTTTAGGAAAGTATTGAAATTATTTTTAGCTTCTTTTACTGAGATCTAGCAGCTGTAAATGAAGTGAGCCAGCACAGTGTTACTAGTCAGGGCTTTGTAGACAGAAGAACTACTGGTTTCAATCACACTATTTTCATAATTACTTAATTATTTCTTTACTGTGATGAATACTTCAGTCCTCTTTCTGTCCATCTTCAGCCATTAAAATCAATGTAGATTTTATCAAACAGTTAATTAAAATTGAAATTGGAATTTAAGGTGTCATGACATCACCACGATGATTATTTTTACTTTTGTTCTGGTGTTTATTATTGACCTTAATTCTAAGATGTTTGATCATAAGAACAACTGAAAATCATAACTGAAATTATGATAAAAATGATTAATTATGAAAAAGATATAAGAATAAGGAAAAATGCTTGTCTATTGAAAACTAATATAAATCTCTTCATCTTGGATCTGTATCACAGACTTGTATGTTTACGATCAACATTAGTGAAGAAATAAAATCAGTTCGAAGGTCACTTTTCTTATCCTGCTTTCAGGCCAAAAAATTCAAAGCTGTTTTCTCTTCAATGTATGTTGTAATAAAAGGAGAAATCACTAAGAAAGTTAACCATGATTTTCACAGCCCACCAAAATCAGGAAGGTGTTATACTCACAAGTTCATGATTTATTAATGGTGGAAGAGTAATTCCCATTTAGTCTTGCCATAATCTGAGAGAGTATCATTACAAAAATGACCAGCTTGCAAATCACAATTTCTATTTATTTCTCTCTTCTGCCACCTGTATTAAGCTACCTAACAGACATATTTGTGGTTTACCTCTCTTTCCCAAGTGTTGCAAGCATACTTGCATACATCCTTTTTCACAGGAAAGCTTGAGAATGCTACATAAACTAAACTGTTTTCCTGGAAATAAATTAATATGCCTGCTTGTGTATCTTCATAGGCAAAAGGACAGAAACTGAAAAAAAATTGTCATATACTGTGGCAGGTAAAGCTGTACAGCTTCAAAATTAAGAGAAAACTCCTAGTCACTGAATTTATAATGTCAAGGTAAGAGCTGAAGATGCCATGCAGTAATCAGAGGAAGTTTAAGCTCCTGCATCAGGTGTCACAAGCAGTCTGAGCACAGAGCCACTTTATCCATCCCAAAAGAGGGAATAAGGAGGAGAACATATCTGAAAACTTTTTTCATAGAACATAAAAACCCCTCCAGTGGCAGCAAGTTCCAAAAGTTCGATACATGATATGTAAAGGAGTACTTCCTTCTAGATATTTTAAGATGGGTTTTTTGAGCCTTTCTCCTGAATTTAAAGAACAACATGCTCCTTAAGGAACATAAATGCTTTGTTGAATGCTTGCCAGAATGCTCAGAGCCTTGTTTATTATGCATAAAATAACTATAATGATTTTATATACTTGAATCCTAAGAATAAAGACGCTTTTTTTTTTCCCCCTCCCTTTCTCTAAGCCCTCTCTATGTATAGATTTAGTGTGTTTCATAATGGTCTTAGATTTTTTTTTGGCAGCTGTACTCAAGTACATTTTTGGCATGAATACTTACTTCTTGGCAGTAATACAAACTTTTGTTAGACTATATATATTATTTCTTTTCAATTGTTCTGATTTAGACTATATATATTATTTCTTTTCAATTGTTCTGATTTACTATATAAATGTGTGTGTCGCTCCCAGTTGTCTTTCAGTGAATTATAGTTAAAATGCTTAACTTATTGCATTAACAAGCAAGGAATTTCCATGCACATGTTTTACTTGCATTCAAAGATCTACACATTTATCTACTCCAAGTGTTTTTGCTCATAAAACATAAGACAACCCTGAGAACAGTCATTTCTTTCTCAACTATATTAGCCCAATAAACTTTCTCTCTCTGCTT
This sequence comes from Megaceryle torquata, assembly GCA_024611175.1. Lineage (NCBI taxonomy): Eukaryota > Metazoa > Chordata > Aves > Coraciiformes > Cerylidae > Megaceryle > Megaceryle torquata. The sequence goes on from JANIJG010020994.1 coordinate 23,091, forward strand.
TTGCCAACATACTTGATCTTTTTCTGGGAATATACATTACTGGCAAAAAAAAAAAAAAAAAAGTTTTGATTTCTGCTCATCTATTGATACACAATGTATTTACATAATCAAAAATATGCTCTGTAGTGTCAGTTCTGCTTATAATATTGGGAAATAGATCAGTAAATATTAGGAAGTTAACAAAACCATTAATTCACATAAAGACCCATATATTGTCAGTTTTAATGAGTTTTGTATTAATATGCCATATTGTTCAATGGCAGATGTACATTGACACTATATATTATATCTATGCAGTCACAGATTGTAGAAATTCAGAAGTAGTTGTGCTTCTAATTAAAACAGTGCAAGTAAAATTTTTTGACAAATGCATATTGGGATTTACTCATCTTCCTGATAAATTTGATCTGCTTATACATTCTATTAGTTTATGTATAGTTTGCTTAATTATTTGCTACAATATTTTCCATAAATTACTGTTTAGCTGAACATGTAATTTTTCCAGCTACCCCTTAAAAAGAAAAAGCTGCATCTTTTTACCCTTTCCCCGTCTTCTGGACACTCAGTCATGCTCCACAAGATCTAAAAAATATTCATCTTGAGTCCTGGGACTAATCAATCCAGTTCCTAAAATATAGCTGGTAATTATACTTAGTGTTATTTCCTTAAGAAACTGTCAACTCTCTTTTGCCTTGGACTTTCTCTGACAAGGGTGTATTAGTTTCCAGTTCATCAGGATCTATTGAAATCTATCATCTTAAATTTTCTGGGTATATTATACTTTTTCCTTATTTTTCTTCCTACCTCAGTGATGCCTCACCACTGCCCAAATTGCATTCAGCCTTTGTCATGTACTATCTAGTGAGGAGAAGAATCACAGAATGTCTTGGATTGGAAGAGAGCTTCAAGAGCATCTAGTCCAACCTTCAGCCCAACACTGCAAGCTCACCACTAAACCATGTCCCTAAGCAGTAGGTCCACATGCCATTTAAACACCTCCAGGGATGGTGACTCCACCACTGTCCTGGGCAGACCATTCCAATGTTTGATAAACCTTTCAATGAATAAATGCTTCCTAATATCCAGCCTAAACCTCCCTGGCTCAGCCTGCATCCATTGCCTCTGGTCCTGTCATAAGTCACCAGGGAAAAGAGGATGTCCCCTTCCTCACTCCAACCTCCTTTCAGGTAGTTGTAGAGAGCAACAAGGTCTCCCCTCAGCTTCCCCTTCTCCAGACTAAACAACCCCAGATCCCTTATCTGCTTCTCATAGAACTTGTGCTCTGGGCCTTTCACAAGCCTCATTGCCCTTTTCTGAACACACTCTGCACTTCTATGTGCTTCTTATAGTGAGGGGCCCAGAACTGAACACAATATTCAAGGTGTGGCCTCACCAGTGCTGAGTACAGGGGAATGATCACCTCCCTGTTCCTGCTGGCCACAGTGTTTCTGATACAATCCAGGATGCCATTGGCCTTCTTTGGTCACCTGTGTGCACTGCTGACTCATATTTAGTTGAGTATTGCTCAATACCCCCAGGTTCTTTCTCAACTCACAGCTTTCCATCCATATATCCCCAAGTCTGTAGCTTGCCATGGGGTTGTTGTGAGCCAAGTGCAGGACCTGGCACTTGGCCTTGTTGAACCCCATGCAATTAATCACGGCCCACTGATCTAACATGTTTAGGTCCAACTGTAAAGTTTCCCTACCCTCTAACAGATCGACACACCCACCTATCTTGATGTCATCTGCAAATTTACTGACGGTACACTCAATGCCCTCATCCATATCATTAATAAAGATATTGAAGGGAACAGGCCCCAGTACCGAGCCCTGGACACCACCACTTGTGACTGGACACCAGCCAGAAAAGAGTCTTCTGTTGCAACCTTTACTTTCTCTATCAAATCCACAGTTCAATCCATGAATCTACTAAATACTTTCAAAATTCCTCTCCCAACATCTGCCCATTTAATATCTCTGTAAAATAATTAAGTGCCGTGATTCAGAGAACTTAATTCCTACTTTACAAAAAGTTATACTCAGCTTTCTTGGATCAGTGGTTCACTATAATCTTTAGTATGATATACTTTTAATCTTTTGCTGTTATGCATCAACTGTCTTTGGATCCAACCACATTCTGGACTTCAGAGCAGATATGTGTCTTTGAGCTAGATAAAAACACTTCTTCTCTTTTCAGTTTTTTATATCATTTATATT
>JANIJG010020994.1:25409-35473 GCA_024611175.1 Megaceryle torquata
GTAAACTCCTCTGATAGTTAATACAGAAAAGTAATCACCTCTACAGATGATGTCCTCCCATCCTGAGATATATAAGCATCATGAATCTGTCTTTGAAACTACCTATCTTTCTTTCTTACCTTCAGAATTAAAAAAAGAAGGATGAACAGCTAAGGCTGCATGCTAGCTTTTAGACAGCTAAAATTAGGTGGGATTAGTCTGGCCTAGCTAACATCAGCTTGGAGCAAAGGGAAACAGGAGAAGACTCAGGTGTTCTGCAACAGGAGAAATGTTAAGTCACGAAAGAAATTGGAGGTTATACAAAGAACATATTATAAATGAAGCAGCATGATAAAAATACTGCTTTCCAAAAGGGAAACAAGTGAGGATTCAGTGACAGATGGGGAAATTCAAGTGGAAATTCCAGAGCCAGGAAGAGGAGAGACCAAGAGAGTTGTACATGCTTGAAATGAAGTATGGACATAGCAGTAAAGGTTGAGTCATCAACATGGGTTGAAGCATGACAGTGGTAGTTTGGAGACAATAATAGCATTTGCTGTGCAAAGGTGGGAAGCAGAGACAGAAAGACTGTGTGGATGGGGATAGGAGTCTGTCTACAAGTGGACCAGAACTTGGTTTACTTTTAGAGAAGGCATAGAAAGGATGAGTAGGGAGGAGTGATAGGAAACAGTAGAGAGGAACTACAGAGGGAAGACTTTTAAGAGCTTAAAAATCCAAAACCTAAAGGAGGACAAAGGGTGAAAAAGATCAAAGTGAAGGAGAGGAGGTGGCATTAAGTAGTTAGTGGGTTAGGACACATGGACAATGCCATATTCATACAGAAGGACTGAAAAATACTGTGAGAACAGTCTTTGGCATAGACGAGTAATTCTGAGCTTGGGCAACAGAGGAACGTTGTCTGAGGGAGGAAAAGACATTCAGGTTTCAGTAGCAAGAAGAGATTAACAGTTGAAGCCATCAGTTATGAACTGTCTCCCTTTTCAGAAAAATGTGAAATAAGAATTTTTAACAAAGATATTTTATTGTTATACTTTCTCAGTTCTGAGAAAATTATTACAAATTGTATTATATTTTCATTATTAAATGCGGTTCATATTGGTTTACTACTGAAAATGAGTAATAACCGGATTGACTTCTTACCTACTCCCATAATTTTGCTTCTTATTCTTAGAGTACAATATTAATTAATTAACAGTAATTCCCTCCCTTTCCTCTCTTCTAAAAAAAAATGTAAAAGAACCATCATGTAACAGTTATGGGTTTGCCCTGATTTCTCTTGCATTAAATATTTTAAGATATGCTACTGCAACTAGGACAAAATTATGGGAAGCTAAAAGACATGAACATCAGTCATAATGATATTTTTCTTATATGTAGAAAAGAGGAAATATGGCAAATGGAACACAGCTTGTTTGGGCATGGGAGTTTTGCAGCATACCTTCTGAAGCAGGATCTAATCCCTTTTTCTTTCTATCAGTCAGTCTACAGGATTATTTTATTGAATATTACCCATGAAGATTATATTTATGGAAAAGATTTTTCAAAGGTACAAATTGGATTTCAGATGCCCAAGTTTTATTGATCCTTAGTAGAAAATGAGTAGAAAACTTTTTAAAATCTTCCTAGTTTCTGCATCTGTTTGTGCATGTGTATACACAAATACATATACACATGTGTATATACATACATTAACAATAAAAGAAAGACCAGGGAGGGCCTCCATCCCCTACTAGATTCAGGAGGAAATATGGTGATAAAAGATGAGGAGAAGGCTGAGGTGCTTAATGCCTTCTTTGTCTGAGTCTTCAGTAATGGAAACACTTGCACCGGGGAGAGTCACTCCCCAAGACAAGAGACAGGGGCCAGGAACACAATGTTCCCCCGACAATTCGGCAGGAGATGGTCCATGACCTGCTCCTCAACATCAATGTGCATAAATCTATAAGGCCAGATGGGAGAACTGTCAGGGGTGCTCAACAGGCCACTGTCCCTCATTTATCAGCAGTCCTGGCTAACTGGAGAGATACCAACAGATTGGAGGTCAGCCAATATAAAACCCATATATAAGAAGGGACAGAAGGATGATCTGGGGAACTACAGGCCTTTCAGTTTGACTTCAGTACCAGGGAAGCTGATGGAGCAGATCATCATGGGTTCCATTATGCAGCACATTCAGGACAACCAGGTGATCAGGCCCAGTCAGCATGTGTTTATGAAAGGCAGGTCCTGTTTAACAAACTGATCTCCTTCTACGACAGGGTGACCCACTTGCTGGATGAAGGTAAGGCTGTGGATGTTGTCTGTCTTGACTTTAGTAAGACATTTGACACTGTTTCCCACAGCATTCTATTAGAGAAATTGACTGCTCTTGGCTTGGATGCGCATATGCTTTCCTGGGTGAAAAACTGATTAGATGGATGAGTCCAAAGAGTTGTGGTCTACGGAGTTAAATCCAGTTGGCACCCAGTCACAAATGGTATCCCCCAGGGCTCAGTATGGGCGTCACTCCTATTTAACATCTTCATCTATGATTTGAATAAGGGGATAGAGTGCAACCTGAGTAAGTTTGCAGATGACACCAAGCTGGTGGTCTGCTTGATGGTAGGGAAGTTTTCCAGAGGGATCTAGATAGGCTGGATTGCTGGGCCAAGGTCAGTTCCATGAGTTTCAGTAAGGCCAAATGCCAGATCCTGCACTTCAGCCAGAACCCCCAGCGGTGCTACAGACTTGGGAAGGAGTGGCTGGAGAGCTGCTGGGCAGAGAGGGACCTGGGCGTGTTGATTGACAGAAGGCTGAACATGAGCCAGCAGCGTGCCTCGGTGGCCACGCGGACCAACAGAATCCTGGCCTCTATAAGTAGTCAGCAGGAGAAGGGAGGTGATCATTCCTCTGTACTCGGCTTTGGTGAGGCCACACCTTGAATACTGTGTCCAGTTTTGGGCCCATCTCTACAAGAAGGACACTGAGATGCTGGCGAGGGTACAGAGGTGGGCTAACAAACTAGTAAAGGGTTTGAAGCCTTATGTTTCTTTTGAAGAAAGGCTGAAAGATCTGGGGCTGTTTAGCCTTGAGAAAAGAAGGCTAAGGGGAGACTTTACTGATCTGTACAACTACCTGAAGGGAAGTTGTAGTGAGGCAGGAGTTGGTCTGTTCTCCCTAGTGACAAGCGATAGAACAAGAGGAAATGGCCTGAAGTTGAACCAGGGGAGGTTCAGGCTGAATATTAGGAAGAATTTATTTACTGAAAGGGTTGTTAGGCATTGGAATAGCCTGCCCAGGGAGGTGGTGGAGTCACCATCTTTGGAGGTGTTTAAAAGCCAGGTAGATGTTGTGCTTAGGGGCATGGTTTATTGCTTTTGACAGGGCTAGGAATAAGGTTGGACTTGATGATCTTGAAGGTCTTTTCTAGCCAAAACTACTCTCGTTCTAACTCTCTGTATCAAATAAAGAGCAAATAAAAAATCACTGGATGCTGGAATTGGGAAGCAGAGGGTTAGATTGTGTAACATAAGTAACTTCATGTCCCTTAGGCACTGATCTCTTCAAAATGTACCAAGAGCTTATTCCTGAAAAGAAAAATTTTTCTATTGTCTGATGTCCTACTTTTTACACAGCCTAACTGAACCAAATACTCTAAAATGGAAGCCAGCTATTCTTAGAGAGCAGAAGGGAAGCATACTAGCTTGCCATCAGGCAATGATCTTAATGACTTTAAAAGAACTTTTAATGTCATGAGTAGTGATACAGTTGCAATTAAATGTTCTACACCCAACCTCCCCTCCCATGGACCACCAGTTTTACGTATGAATGATGACTTCAAGTTCCTGAAAAACTATAAATTTTCTAGCTTTTATTGCTACAGTTTACATAAGAAAGAGCAGACTCAAACGGGGTGAACACAGTGAGTTATTTGCACTAAAAGAATGATATTTTTATGGCAGTTGTATGTGTTTTGATTTTTGTGCTGCTCTCTTTTGGAGTCTGTTACATATTGCATTCCAGAGAGAGTTGAGAAATTTGTTTCTATCATAGGCCAGAGGGATTAATTTAGACTGTTTGTGTTGTGTTAAATAAACCTTTGACAAAATTACTCAGCCATTGATAAATTCTCCTTCAAGTAATCTTCTGTGGTGGTATCAGAGCAAAATTTAGTGAGGTAATGAAAATTTACTTTTCATAAGAATGACAAAGTTTATCAATTAATTTTTTCAGTTGTTTGGAACATTACCGTCCAAATGACATGAACTATTTTGAGTAAAGACAGACAAGTATAAGGACTTTTTGCTGATGAAGACTGCTAATGCTTCTTTTTTTTCAGAAAAAACAGAAGTTTGGTATGATCAAAGTGGTATTGTATAATCTCTGCTTTAAAAATAATCTCTTAGCATTGACAGATTTGTGAGCTAACAAGTCATATCAAGGTTTCTGTTCTTAAGAGAGCAATTTGGACATTTGAGGATCTAAAGTCCATGAATTTGCTTCATCTTTATAAATCCTATTTCAACTAATTACATAATCAAAAAACTAGAGAATACAAGAAAGGAATTGTTAGGACTGGAAATTCTGATTTTGGAGGGCTCAGATCCCAGTCTCAGTCATGAGCTTTTTTTATTTATTCACAAAAGAGTAGAAACTTATAAAGGTCTAGTGCCCATCTTCCCAAGGCATTTTACATCCTAAAAAAAAAGGCTATTTCAAAGCATTTTTTTAACCCAAGGATGCCAGTATAGATAATGACAGTTCCTGAGAAATGTAGTACTGACAAGCAAGAAAACAATCATATGATACATACTTTTCTTTAAGCCAAAAAATAGGTTCAGCAAGAAAAAAACTGTGATGTGTGAGACTTATACATAAGAGAAAGAAAACACTGCATTGTGAAAACTAGAAGAGAGGAAAGTTGTGAAAAACAAGAGAAAGAGATTGCCTGTATCAGAACTCAAGCACCCCAACAGGCTCTGCAGTCTCCTCCAGCACCAAGAAGGCCAGCTGCCCATACTTTTGAGATGTGCCTCCAAGCAGCCCCTTCTCCTGGGAAAGAACAGCATGAGGATGACAGCAGGGCCGTAGCTGTCCCCAGCCACTGCCACCATTGCTGTCCTGCTTGCCTTGTGCAGGTGCTGCAAGGCTGCACCCTTGCTGGCGACAGCAGGGCATTGCCTGCTCTGCCAGCAGCCTTCTGATTGCCTGTTCCCTGACAGGTTAGGGATATGCTAAGAGAGAGAAAATAAAAAAAAATATATTTTAATAATTTCCAAGCTTAGAGAATATCTTAATATAGATACATTAATCTGTCTATATATCTGTAAATAAAGTCTAGTGTCTGCCATATCACTCGGAATTGCCTGCAGAGTAAGTACTGAATACCATAATAAGATGATTTTTCAGCACTTCTGGTAGAAGGGTTTTTTTGAAATCTCAGTCTTTATTAAAATGCATTTCCACTTACACTAACACATCAGTATATATATTTTTTTTTTTTCAAAAAATCCACTGAAATTAAAAGTCCTTTTAGAATATGCCATATTACTATTGTTGCAAACTAGAGACTTTCATCTTCTGTCCTTCCCTATGAATACCTACATTTTGAGCATCCACATTTATTCTGTCCCTTTCTCTGAATGATCAGTTAATTACAGATTATTCTTAAGGTTTAAATTTGTTTCTCTGTCCAATCTCACAAAAGCCTGAAGGAACAAGTTCCACAATATAGCCCTGTCAAAAATCAGGAAATTTTTAATCTTTGCAAAATTACATATAATAACAGGTTACTCTTCTGATTATAAGGGTTTATTTGTCTTGAAAAAGAGCCATACTGCATGATCCACATTATCACTAAATAGATGCATGTCTTTTATTTACTGTTGGACACTTCCTAAAACATCCAGGGTGCATGCAAATATTTATCTATCAACATGAATGGGGGAAAGAATTGTCCTGAGCATATCCTATACAGTCAAACAGTCCCAGGATATTCAGAACTAAGCTCTTTAAACTTATGCAGATTTAATGTAGCGGAATGTCAGTTTTTATGTGGTTTGTTCATGTTCTCACAGAGAAATTGCTGGCAGATTTGGAAAGTGAATTCAGATTTTCTAAGTGCAAATGAATTACATCATTCACGCTAATGGTCCTGCAGCAGATATTAAGGAATAGAAACAAAGAAACAAGAACATGCAATGTAGGGTAAGAAACTGAGTTTGCAGAGAACAAGTCCTTCTCTCCTACATTGCTCATATTTATTCAGATGCTGGTCAATAGCCTCATAATGACTTTATATCTTTACATAATGAAAACTCTATATAATGAAAGTAGCTTTTTATCTTTCTTATCATGTGTTTCTTAACAAAATCTGAAGTCTTTTTTTCCTTTTAGATGAAGCATTAAAAATTTCAACTCTATTTCCCCCATTTCTGTGTTGGAAAGAGGTCTTTTGAACAGTATTAATCTTGCTGAAGTAGCAGCAGGAACTGACATTCGTATCTCTAATGTTTTCCTCCATTTCTGTTTGGTTTTCTTTGTTGAGATAACAGCTGTCTGACAATCCAGTTTCTTGCCAAATATATTTTTCTGCCCAGTTCTCCATTAGGGTAATTTTCAGGTAAAATGCTGAGAAAAACAGATAAACAGAAACACCAGGATAATTAAATGTATTTGAATCAAGCTTTACAAAACAGACAATCTGAAGCCTTTTTAGTTTTCTCAAGACAAAAGAAATGGTGGAAGCTTTTGTTTCCTTGTTTGTCCTACAGCTTTTTGCATAATTTAGTGATCTTTTTTAGGTTTACAGCAGGACTGGGTTTCCATCATCAAAATAAACTTAAGGTTCCTTCTGGTGTCAATGTTGTACTGAATACAGTGAGACATCAAAGACATGATGGCTATAACAGAATTGTCTAGGGCAGTATTCTGCTGACTTAATTTTAGCCTATTAGAAATGAAATACATAATCTAACCTACTCATCCGGGCATCTCCCTCGGGAGGCAATAGAAAAAGAATGGCATTTCTAGAGGGAAATTTATCCAACTTGTCTTAGGTATTTACCTTAGGATGAACAGAATCACATTTGGAGCCACAGTCACATTAATTTTGCTTTGATTAAATAATGAATCCCATTGTTAAAAAGCATTATTTGTTTGTTTGGGTTTTTTTTCACAAAACACAATGTTTCTGTAAGATCATTATTCCATTGCATATTACTACTGTAGCCAAAGAAGTGGGAAGGATACCATCCCACTATTTTCCCAGGATTAAACACGAAAACCTGGACATACTTTTGATGAGCTCTCTGTTTTAGTCAAACACACCCAGAAAATTTTTGTGCTCTGCAAAATTCACAGTTAAGTGATCAATCTGATCTAGCTGAGGACATCCCTGCTTACTGCAGCAGGGTTGGACTAGATGACCTTCAGATGCCCCTTCCAATCTGGAGCTTTCTACAGTTCTATGATTGTTCTTTGAGGGTGATGAAGCACTGAAACAGGCTGCCCAGAGCGATAGTGGAGTCTCCGTCTCTGGACACATTCCAAACCCACTTGGACCTATTTCGGTGCAACCTTCTTTAGGTGCACCTGCCTCGGCAGGGACATTGGACTAGATGATCTCCAGAGGTTCCTTCCAATTACTATCATTCTGTGACTCTGTGATTCTGTGAGGTTAAGCTGTGTAGTCATTGATTCACAAGAGAATGACAGGGCAGTCACCTCTTCGGCTACACTGAGCTACCTAACCTAGATTATCCCTTTTCCACACTGGGTATCTTGAGGACAGCCCTCACTGTTTCCCTCACTACAGAACACGTCTCAAACCCAAGCTTCTAGATTCATAGCAAGAGGCAGTACCCACTCTGCCTTTGCTACTGCTTCTTACTAAGATCTGCCTAGATTTCTTCATTAACATAATTTCCTCATCAAACTATTATAGATGAATTAATGAGTCAAATGTCTGCAACAGACACCATGGAAAAAATGAGGGTAAAAGATGATTATTACAGTAATAAGAGCAGATGATACAAATGATAAAGGTGGCTGTCTCATTTCTTCACAGAATACAGTGGGAAACTATAGAAACTCCCAAAATTTCTTCAGTGCTGTTATACAACTCCTCTGTTTGGGGGCCACACTAGAGAACTATTTGGTGTGGAATATCTTATTGAACAATTCCATAATGATCTTTGAAAACACTACACCTTGGGTAACAGCAGTAGCTTATGACAACAGTTGATACTGAAGACAACTGTTTAACTGAAAAGAAAATTCTATTTATTTTTTTTTAAGGAAGATGTCTGGCAACCAGAAGTTTCTGAATATTAACATAAGACACTTACTGTTTAATATAATACATCAACAATAATGAAGGTATATCCTGTAATTGAACAAGTGAGCAATTGGCAGAGTGAGAATTATCCTGTATGAATAGCAAGAGGCAGTAAAATGAGAAACATATTTCTTACTGCTTTTATTAAACTGAACAGTCAAACACAGGCACTTTGAATGTTTGTATAATTCCTTTTAAAGATCAGCTAGCAATATCTAACTTTCATTCTTTAAATTTTGCATCATTTTCTTGATGCTACAGTTTTATTTATTTTATAGTACAGAAATGCATGTTAAATCTTCCTTGGTTTTCTTATATATGTGTTCCCAGCTCCTGTGATTAATCAGGGGTCTTCCTTGCTTTAATGCATTTTCTTAAACCTCAGCTCTTGGAGATAAGGAGGAAAAATGTAATTCCAGTTCTTACTTAAAAATAAAAAAAGTACTTTTGTCTGAAAAGAATAGTTTGGAGGCAGCTGTGCTTCTTCAGTCTGAAGAAAAGGAGGTGAGACCTTATTGCTCTCTACAATTACCTGAAAGGAGGTTGTAGAGAGGTGGGTGTTGATGTCTTCTCGCAAGTCACAACTGATAGAAGAGGAAATGGCATCAAATTGCACCAGGGGGAGATTAGATTAGACATCAGGAAAAACTTCTAAACCAGAAGGATTGTCAGACTGGAACAGGTTGCCCAGGGATGTGGTTGAATTGCCATCCCTGGACGTATTTAAAAGCCATCTAGATATGGTGTTAAGGATATGGTGTAGTAGTGGCCCTGGTAGAGTTAAATAACAGTTGGACTTGATGATCCTAAAGGTCTTTTCAAGCCATAGTGATTCTGTGATTGTGTGAAACTGTACTATAAGTACACATACAGCCTCAAAAACCAAGAGGAAAATAAAATGTAATGATACTGGCAATTTTTAATTATTAGTTTCAATGTGTTGAGGATGGTGTTAATCCATGATTTTTGAGTGTTTGGAGTTGGGAAAACCATAGAATGTCAGAAAGGACCTCCCTATCAGAGAATAACTGTGGTTGCTCCATTCAACTGTACTGCAATTCTTTGAGTTGAAGCTCTACTGTAATAACACGATGTCTCTGAAAATCATTTTTATCTTTTTTAAAAAGCAGTGTAAGATGAAAAAGAGAGAATTAGCATATCCTTGAGTATTCGGTTGATGTTTTGATGCACACCAGTTAAGACAGGGAAGTGTAACAAGAATAACCAAGGCAGCTATTTTGAATATGTGTTAAAATCAATGTAAATTAACTCATACAGCAGTAGACAGGAAAAGGCAGGATGACTATTATGATACATATGTAAATACATTAGACAAGTCCAAAGAGGTTGTAGTGTTCTGCTCACGAACATATTATTTGGGTTTTTTAATAATTATCTTGCAGCATTTTCAGATGATGGAAAGACACATCAAGGACTCTGTAACGTATTTTAAGTGCTTTATTTTAATCATAGAAACACAGAATTATTATGGTTGGAAAGGACCTCTAGGACCATCAAGTCCAACCTTCATCCTGCCATCTCCCTAACCACTAGACCATAGCCTCAAGTGATACATCTACTAATTTTTTAAACACCTCATGGGATGGTGACTCCACCGCCTCCCTGGGCAGCCTGTTCCATTGCACAACCACTCTCTCAGTAGATAATTTCTTTCTAATATCCAATCTAAACCTCCCCTGATGCAACTTGCGGCCATTTCCTCTCATTTTATCATTAGTAATTTGGG
>JANIJG010020995.1:0-13516 GCA_024611175.1 Megaceryle torquata
GGGGCCAGCCGGCGGCGGGGGGCGGGGGGCGGGGCGGGGCGGCGGGGGGGGGGGTGAAGGGGGGGCTGGGGGGCGGGGGGGGAAAGGAAGGTCCCGGAGCATCAGCAGAGCATCTGCCCGGCCAAGTTTGCGGCCGGGTCATCGCGGAGGAAGTGGGAGCAGCCGGGGAGCGGCTTTGTTGCATGTGAGGGGAAGAGGTGATCTGCGTTGGGCGGCTTGACTTGGCTCTTTTAGAGCCGATTCCCCCGAAACGCAGGGAAAACGTGCTGGGTTTTTATTTCAGGTTGAGCGCAACGCTGCGAAATCAGCACTTGGGACCTCTCGAAACTTTTTGTAACGTGATTTATTTATTTATTTATTTAATTTTATCCTTCCCTTCTGCTCGGCCGTTCTCCTTCCCTGCTTTCTCCGCGTTTGCGGCTGCATCGAGGGATGTTTGCGCTGCAGGTCGGTGAGACCGGAGCGAGAAGGGCCGAGCGTTCGCTCGCAGCTCGGTGCCGATGGGTGTGGCGAGGGGATGCGGCAGACTCGAGGCCTATATGGCAGCGTTGCCCAGTCATCGGCGGATTCAAACGGGGATCTATTTATATAGACCGGGCCCGGTTTCAGGATGAGCAAACTTCTCTTAGAAAGAGCAGTTGTAGTTTGAAGTGTTTAAACCCGAGTTTACTGCAGCGTGATGTAAGATTGCTGCTAGTAAGTTTAAACTCGAGACGGGAAAGGTTTTGGTTCTGAAGATGTTGTTCCACTGCCAAAAGCTTGTGTACCTTGCTATAGGTAGCTTGCTTTGTTGTAAACTCTCCTTCTCTTAGAGGGGTGTGTTAAATGCCTGGTCTGTGAACATATTAAACCTGAATTTAGATGTTGGGCTTTTTTGATTCTTCTTGGTAATTCTTACTTGGTCTCTCCCTCTCTTCTATCTTTCATCCCTATATAGAGTCAACAAAAACTCCTTTATCTTACCTTTTCTAAAAAGTTGTGGGGGTTTTGTTTTATTTTTTAAAGCTGGATAATATTCATATTCAATGAACCGTGTTCTTCCCAGCTTAGGATTTCAGCAGAGTATCTGAAAGGCTTCTTGAATAATATAACAGACATCCAAGTACTTTCTCAGTGTTTCAGGCTGCGGAGTAACAAGCCTTGCGCGGTGCCTCCTCCTGCCCTCGTTACGGGGGGCCCTGCGTGTGATCCTCCTGTCGCTTCATTTTGTAAATTGAAAGGACAGGACTGTGCTGGAGTTTTACAACTGTAAAGCTTTTTTTTCTCTTCACTGGGGCTTGATTATTCCGTCTGGTGGTGGATGTTTTATTGGTGTTATATATAGAAAGGTGCTGTTGCAGCTTGATTAACTTTTCCTGTACTTGAGAAGGACAAAGAAATTGGTAACTCAAGAATGTGAATCGTAGCAACACCATTATGATATGTTTGTTTTTCTTTACAAGAACTGGTGAAACTTCTGATGCTCCTTTGTAGGATTTTGGAGGATTCATGAGCTCTTTTAAAACTTGTTTTTATTTTTTTTTTTTCCCCTTAGATCAGAAGAGATGGGCTTTTTCAGTTTTGAAAAGAGCTTAACCGAGCTGCTATTGCAACAGCAGCAATATCCTGTGTCTTTTGTTTTCTTTGGTAATAATTACATGTTAGTGACAAGTAATAAATAGGCTTGAAGGCAGAGTAGTTGATCTGTTTGTGAATGTGATTGTTGACTCAAACTGAAGGACATGGGTATTATTAAATCTGTATTATATGTCTCTGCAGAAATGACATCAGGGAAATATCAAATCATACAAAGAAGTGTCAGTGGCTTGAAGATCACAGCCCTGCGAGTTCAGCTAGGGCACAGTGTTGCCATGGGTATGGTTTTGTGGGTCACCCCTTGTGTGTCCCCCCCCCCGAGTCCTCAGATGATATTAGGAGAGGATTATGTCACTGATGTCCTTAAAGAACAAACGAGAAGCCTGTTGGTAGCATGCTTATGCCAGCGGATACTTACAGAAGCTTTAATATCTGACTTTATCAGATTGTTTCTGAAAAGCTAATGACTCCTTTGGTCATATTCCATGTTGCTGGTCAGTGATCCTCGGGCAGCTCTGAGGAGCGTTGAACGCCACAGCTCGGCTCTGGGAACTGCAGAACCTCACCCTGACAGGATATCTGGAGATCTGTTTTAACAAGTTGCCTAATTTGTCTGTGGGAAACTTTGAAGGTTATGAGCAGTTTGGTGCTGTGGGTGAAAGCATCACTTTTTAGCCTCTGCCTGCTGTGCTGTATGAGTCGGCCGTGGGCGTCCTAGAGAGGGGAGCAGGGAGACCAGGAGGTGAATAATCACATGCCAGGCTCTCATAAACTGTGGAAACCAGCTCGGACTGATGCTGGTATCTGTTTGTGCCGTGCTTTACAGTACTGGTGTACTGCTTAAAGGTAGCCATACTAATTCTGAAGAGCCAGAGTCTAGAGCACTCATCCGTTTCCCTTCCAGGGACACCAGACAGTTAATTCTAGGCTTTAAACACCAAAGTGTTGTTCAGTCTATTCTTTCTATTGTGACATTAAACACCACCCCCCCCCGACACCTCCAACAGCATAAGCACAAGACAAACTGATCCACAGAAATACAATGCAAATAGAAGCAACTTGGTCTTTAGAAGGAGGGTGGGACGTGGCTTGGTCATTTCCTATCTTAAGCTGGTTTTATCAAGTCTGCCGAATGCTCACTTTAAACAAATGAATTACGTCGTCTTTGTGGTGTCTGTAAAAGGGCTGACGCAGCCTTAATCTTAGCAAAAGGAGCTATAATTATATTTGAGGTCCCAATCTCTGTAGTATTTTAGTGGTTACCTCTCTTTCCTAGAAGTAAGTGAATCTGAGCCATTAAATCAGATCTGTGTTCTTGCAGAGTTCAGGTCTGGTTTGGACACATCGCTGCTAGCGCCGTTTCTCTCATGTGCTTTTCTTAAGGTTACCTCATGTTTGCCAAACTCTCCATCGGTATCTTCAGCTAATAACTTGGTATTTAAACTGCATTTGTCTCTCTGTACATGGCACTGATGTGCAGCCTTTCAAATTCAGATGTATGCCCAATTTAGGACTAATGGAAACCACTGGTCAGACAGGGTAAAGTCTGTCAAGATGAATTCGAGCTACTTGCAATTCAAATGAGAGATGGCTACTTAAAAGCCAAATAACCTGTAACTATACCTTGGTTTGGTCCAGAAAAAAACCCAAATAATTTCCCTTGCTAGCCCGGACATAGCTTGGGAGATAAAATCCCTGCCTCCTCCTTGCAGAAGGCGAGTAACGTGCCTTGAACTCTTCCATGTTGTTGTCAGTCTGATGGTAGATGGCAAAATTATATTTGTGTATGTTTCTGGACTTTCAAAGGCAAAGTTGAAGGAGCTAATATTGCTCTGAAAGACAGAGAGTTATTTCCTGTAGCTTCGTGTTTACACTTCCTGTCCCAACTAAAATAGATCAATCTGTAGCTTAGTCAAATGCCTGTGTATGTGGCTTCCTTGTGTCTTAACAGTGCAATTGAACTGATTTTCTTTGCGCCTTTTTATTTTTTTTATCCTTGAAGGCAAATTAAATTATACTCAGCTGTAGATCAGAGGAATGCAGGGGTCTGTGATTACAGCAGACACTGTGGTGGCAGAACAGCTTGAGTCTTGAGCCTGAGCCATCATCACTGCTGTCATCTGCTGTGGAGAGTTCCTCTCCCAGCAGAAAAAGCAGATGTATTTTGGATCAGGTTCTTGAGGAGGTGGCAGAAAAGCTGGGCTGAGCGAAGCACAGCCCCCGTGGTTCGTGCGCTCAGGTAGGCTCGCACAGCAGGCAACCTGTGCGCCCTCCTGGCGAGTTTCTCCAGCCTCCTACTACTCAGAAGGCGATTTTATGACTTATTCTTTTACATGAGCAAAACATTTTCTTGTGGAAAGGAAAGGTCAGTGAAGTCAGTTGTAGAGGTTATGCAGTTTTTTAACTTGGTAACGAGGAGAATAAAATACTTCTGGCTCATGCTGGTGCCATACGTTACTCTTGGGGAGGCTTCTTACTAAAGTTTGATGTTAGAAATTATTCAAGTTATTAGGAGTTCTAACCCCGGAGGACAACGGACACACATTAGTGTGATGCTCGAGTAGTATTTAAGCTTTATCAATCTTAAAAATTATTTCAGGTTAGTGCTAAGGGTTTGGCAGGGCCTGGGGTGTTCTGTTTCCAAACAAGATTAGTGTTGGATTCCTCTGAATAAATTGGTAAATTTTGTGCCTTGTCACACAAGCCCGTGTTTTGTAGATGTTGGCTTGCCCAAGAGCAGAATGTTTGCAGTCATTGCTCTCAAACGAGAGACACTGTGTTGGTGGGAAGAGTAAGTCTGCTGCTGAGATGGAAACTGGATGCATGTGTAAATGTTCGTGTATTCAAACTCCATAGTACACGTTTTTGCCTTGAAATACCTGCTGGGGGCAGAAGGAGAGGGGGTTGTTTATTCTGTTGCTGTGCATGTGTCCTTCCCTGCAGATAGTGAGGGAAGGGTCTGACTTCTTCCCTGCCTCCCGACCTCCTCGCTATTAGAAGAGGCTATTTCTTCTTGCCCTCTTAATCCTTGCCAGGCCTCTTAGCGAATTTCCCTTGAGAGCGTGGCAACTGTTGAATTAGTAGTTCTGTGAAGGAGTAGCAAGATACTAACCTTGAGATAAAGCTGTCAGTGTCCCTGTGATTTGGACAGAACTAGCAACAAAAGTAAGTTGTGGTGGTTGCATTATTCAGGCAGGTTTGTGTAATGCAATAGGCCCTGTATTGGCTTTCCTGGGCCGAGGTTCGATTTCCTCTCTTAGAGCAGTGACTTTTTTTTTTGTAAAGAGACTTTAGCATACACAAACCCGGATCTGGAGTCTTTGTACCCTGCCCGAGGTGATTGTGGAGGCATGGTGGAAGATTTGATATGTGGGTGGAAGTAAGGTTAAGTATTAGGTATATCCTTGCACGCTGGGTGACGTGACACACGTGGTGTAGCTGGAGATTAAAGTGGGATGAGCAGTTCACTCATGCTGTATTCTGGCTATCAAGCTACTCATGTGTAGCTGCAGGAAGCTTCTAGGAGAAGTATGCAGTTAATCACATCCATTAGCATGATTAAAATCCTGATTAGCCTGTGTCACTCACTCCCATTTTCCACCTACACTTCGCCCCTTTTATCCAGCGTATTTGCAAGCATGAGCATAAGACAGACGGAGAACAATGCAGGCTCAGACCCAAGGGATGGTCACTGAGCTTTTAGACGTATCGAATAATTCTGGGCTTTATATTTTTCCAACAGGCAAGCTCTTCAGTAAGCCGAACAGCTGCTGTCTGAACATAAAATCTTAAAACTCAGCCCTTTGCAGATAGAGGATCCTCAGCAAGACTGTCAGGAATCCAGCTGAACACGAAGTAGGCTTGTCTTGCTAGTCAGTCAGGTGCCCGGAGCTCGCTTATGTTTCAGCTCTAGCACATACAAATGTTTTAATTTTAACACCTCCATCCACATTTGATGGCGATCTCTTTGTGCTGGTTGGTATGTTGGATCAGTGCAGTCCTTGCCTCTAATGGCCAGGGCTGAAATGGGCTGGAGAGGGAGTTGTACGTGGCTGTAACTCTGTGGGAGGATGACTGGTTGGAGGCCAAAATTAAGGCCGCTTGCAGACAGGCTGGTTGGATTTCAACAGCAGTGAAAAAAAAAAAAAAAAGACAGGGGGTAATTTTGTAAATTCCTTTGTGCAGAAACTCTCTCTTTTTAAAACTTGACCTGCTGGGGAGATACTGTCTGTATTAAAGCTAGATCTTTTTGAAAAAGCAAGCTCCAATCTGAGTATTAGGTCATACGCTTCCAACACATTCCCGCCTGGGAGTGAGTCATTGTTCCTTTTGTAAAATTGCATTAGGGCTACATCATCCTGGAAAGCTGTTTTGCGGCCGAATTCAGGGTGTTGACACTTGCTTTAAACAAAGTAAAACTATGGGAGCGTTTATCAGGTGAATTTCCAAGTGTGTTTACATACTCTCGAATTAGGGCTCCTGAAGTGCTACGGGATGCGATCAAGTCAGAGTTGTTGGTGACACCCTCTGGTGCTGAGGATGCTGCTGCCTGAATGTGCTGGGTTTCATGTCCGTCCCCCCCCACACCCACTGGGGTTTTGAATCCTCCAACTGAGGACTGTAGCAAATCTGTATGTGTAGTTTAACTGATGTTTGTGAAATGCTGCAAATCCTCTGAAAGGGGCAGAAAAATGTGTGTTTTCTCACTTGGGGTTATTTCCTTTTCTTCCCCCTGCATGTCACTTGTTTCTTGCGCTGTGATATGTCTGCCTCTGGCTCTTTGCTACAGATACTGGCGCAGTTTGTCCGTTGAGAGTGTGATACTGAGAGTTTGTTGTCATATTGCAGCTTCATTTTTATCTTTCCTGTAACAAAACAGGCTTGAGGCCCCAGCCTTACTCCACACTACACTTTTCACTGTGCTGTTATGCCAGAGTAACTCTCTGTGCTGTAAAATGTGTCGGTGATCAGGTGGGATTTCCAGAACTATTTTTAGGAGCCACATCAATTCTATTAAAGGGGAAGTAGAAACAAGTAGCTGGAGAAGGGGATGCCAAGCATATATCAAACCAGCTTTCTGCTGGGGAGAACGCGTTGGAGAAGTGCTGTCAGTGGCATGACTAAGAGCGGTGCAAAGCACTGCGGCTCGGGGGTGCAAATCCATCCCCAAACCACACGTACCTTCGACTGGGACAGCTTAAGCTGCCAGGCACACCAGGATGTTCATGGGAATCTGAAAGCTGTGCTGCAGTGACCATTTTCCTGTAATCCCCTCTGGAAAGTACCAGGTTTTTTCCAAGTGTCCAGCTATCGGTAGTTTAAATTGGCCTGGGTTTCGGGCACACAAAGAGGAAGGGGTCTGCGTTGTGTGAAAGGCTGTTTGCTGAGGGTTAGGCTAAAGGTCTGCCTGGTCTGGTAGGTGTTCTTGACAGTGACTAATGATGTTGGCTCAGGAAGTGCTCACGTGCTCTGTCCCCACGTGGGGGAGTATGGCTTGATCTGTGCGCGAGGAGTCCTGGGAAACTGTTCATGGTGTTGGATCCAAAATGCTGTTGGAGATATTGAAGGGTAAGCCCAGTGCGTCTTCAAACATTACATTTTCAGTGCTGCTCGCAGCAGGTCTGGGTGCTTCATCCCTGCCTGTGACCTGGTCACTGGCTACACTTTGGTTCCCTTTCCACTGGATTGGACTGGTGGTAACGCCAAGCATGTGAATCTTAAAATGGGAGCTTTTCTTTCTGTTATTGCCGACTGGGGTTTTTTTTTTTTCCTGTCATCCCTTCCCAGGCCTCTTCTTTGTGTGGTGTGTGTTGGTGTGTTTGTTGCATTTTAGTTTTTGGTTTGGGGTTTTGTTTTGCTGTAAACCTTGGGTGTTCTACTTCTCTCAATCTTCTGACTCTGTAAAGGCCATTTCTCTATTGCAGTTCTGTTCAGTGCTTGTTCTAGAGATGGTCCTATGTTTATTTGCACTGGTTTTAAAGAATCCGAGTACAGTTTTTGTGCTGTTCATAGACAACTAATTAATAGTGAAAGTAATTGGAAAGTTAAACTGTGGAAGACCAAAGACAAAAATACGTCAGCTTCAGCAAGGGCTTCGAATTAGGAGGCAAAGAATGAGACAAAGAACTGAGTCACTGGCTCTTCCTTCCTTTTGACTTCTGTGGTGGGAGTGAAGCACTTTTCTTCTTGGTCATGAATCAGGGCGATTAGAAAAAAGGTTCTAGATGTTAAGAGCTTGATGATTCAGGCTTCTTACTTAGCAGGAGCACTTTTTTTTTTCCAATTGATTTGAAAGAGATTTACATATGCACTAGCAACTTAAATATATTTCTGTTAGGAATTCAGTACCAGGTGATAACAGAAGTTATCGGTGCACAGCTTCAGAAGTATTACTCTGATTATAATTCCATATATGCTCATGTTTCCTTTTAGCCCCAAAAAGGCAGTGAGAAAAGAAAGAGAGGTGGCATTTAAAAGGAAACCCTTGAAAAGATCTTGAAATTTATTTTATTTTTTATTCAACTGGCCTTTTAGGTAAAATGTACTACACTTTTTTTTCATTGGGATTTGGACAGAGCATGTAGGGCGATAGGATCAAGTGTCACATTGGGGATTACATATTTGTCCTGGACTGACCCTCTTAGTGGCTTGCTGTGGTGTAATTGGTGAATGACTGGATTTATAGGGATGTATATCTGCATTAGCACTAGTTTGATGTAACCCTAGTTTATTTACTTTTGCTTCAACCTATTTTCAGCTTGGGAATTCACTTTTAAGGAGAGCCTATAATTTGCCCCAGACTAGCATTTTCAGGCTTAATTCCCCTTAAAAATAATGGTGGATTTACTTGGAACAATAGTTCCACATCTGAATGTAGCAGAGTGCTGCGTGGCGTTGTCTGGCCGCAGAAAACCAAATTTGTCCAGGAAGTTGTATATTTATTTGAGACCTGTGGATGTTAATGGCATCTAAAACTGTTCTTTTGTTTCATCACTAGTTGCTGTCTTGTTCTTAAAACTATGGCAACTCCAACTCCTGGTATTTTGTAGTATTTTGATGTGCTGCATTCCTTTGCTGGCAGCTTCTGTGAGATTTCCCTCTCCTGGAAAGAATAAACACGAATTTGAAAGAGTTGGGGAACAAAGAATTTCCTTGGAATTTCGAGTTTAGTTTTCTCCAGCTAAGATTTTTCACTTGCCAAATTACCAGTAATTGCTGGTGTTGCTGAAAGACTTACCCCATGGGCACGTCCTTCTGCACTTGCCTTTAAACGTAACTCTTGCAGGATCCTCTGCGCCCAGTGCTGGTTACCACTGGAGATGGTAACTTCCCTGGGCTTTCCCATTATAATCCAGTCTGCAGGGACTGCCTGCTCCTCTCTGCTGGCAGGATTCTCCTGGCGTCGTGTTCAGGTAATGCTGAATTAGTAACCGGTTGGGATTCACGATCAAGAGACGCTGAGTTTGTTGGCTTGCAGCAGATAGCGGTGTTGGGCATCAGATCTCCTTACGCATGTGACAGAGGCCTCTAGTTCTAAAGCATTGATTTGTGGGGTTTTTTCTTAATTACCCTGAGCTGTGTTTGTGCTGCAGGTTCTACTCTGTTGTCCTGCTGCTGCTGCACTCCACTCTCTCTCCCTTCCTCTGTGCTTTGAATCCAGCTGAACTCACACCTGACCTACGCCACTATTTTCCTCCCTTATTTATCTTTCTTGCCTACCAGATCCTGTTTGTAGGCCATCTGAAGGTATTGAATAAAGAGTGGGGTTCTTTTTTTGCTTCAAAAACCTTTTGAAAAGCCTGTTTGAGGGTTGATTGGAGCATGTAATTTAATACAGTGCTACTAAAAACCTGACTCTGGCTGGCATCAGCTGATTCTGTCTCTTCCTTAAACATACTGCAGACTTCTTGATGTTTTTCCCCTGGGGGTTTGACTTCCTGTGATAAAATGAGATTCCCTTTTAAAGTAGAGGACCGTGGTTATATAATGAGAGTAGGAAATGGTCCAAAAGTGACACTCAGAGAATAGAAAAGTTATTTTGGTAACTGACTGTTAGACAGAAAAATATGTTCAGGAGGCTTCTAGTGACTTGAATTCTGTTTGGAAAGTGAGAGGAATACATGTAAGGAATTAAGTGAAGGAGTGACCAGGTCAGAGCAGCGGAAGGGAGGTTACGTTCAGGACAGGGTTGCACAGTCCACATCTAAGATTCCTCTTAAAAGATTTAACTCTTTCCAAAATACGTTTAATCTCCTAAATAAGCTGCTGTGGTGTTCTTAAGCATAACATGTCTTCAGATTTGAACCTTTAAGAGCCGTGCCGTGTTTGCTCCTTCGAATCGAAGATGTGAATATAGGTGTTTTTTTAATTTGTATGTGTGGTTTTGTGTTCCTCCCCCCCTAATGCCAGACCAGGGAATTCCTTTTACTCCACCTGCATTTTCTTACTACTATGGCAGTCTTCCAAAGAAGTCAGTAGTCAAACCTGGCTTTTTTCCCCCAGTGGTGGGGCAAGCTTGAAATTCCTGAAGCACATCACCTTTACTCAGGGGGGATTGTTAAGGGGCAGCAATACAAACTCCCAGGGAAGCCAACTGGAATCTGGCAGGAGGACGCTCAACTCGCCGGGCCTTTGTAGTCCGCTCGGAGGCGGAGGAGTTCAATCTCAGGGCTGTACACGTGGTGCACTCCATGCTGTGACCAGCCGTTCTTGCCAGTCTGATGTTTGTATGGATTTAAAAGGGAATGTTCGTTGTGCTTTTTTGGATATAAACTGGAATATTGCTCATGGTTTTTAAAGACTGGAATATTGGTTGTGTTTACATTTCAAGACATTTAAGACTGATAAACTCCAGATATTCACATTCTGTTGTGTAATGAGATAATTTTCTATGTTCTTCCCCATTGTGTTTTCAATTTGTTTTCTCTTGTGCTGTCCTCGTGTTTTGTACCAGTTTGCTTGCTTGCCTCAGAGGAGGAATATGGGCGGGGGGAATGCAACAACCATTAATTTTGTTCCCGGTTCTGTTTGTTTCTCCCCTGCTTCCTCAACAACTGGTGCTCAAGTGTTGGGCTTTGAAATCCTTTAGCTTCATCTTCAGTGAAATAAATGGGGGAATCTGCTTTTCCTGGGCCACAGATTTGGTCTGGTTGCACGTGCTCTTGAGGGTGTGGTCTGAGGCCAACAGACCGAGGTTTTTGGCAGAGCTGAAGTGTGCTGATAGGCTCCAGGACGTGGGGTACTACTGAACCGTGGTATAACTTTGGCACCGCTTCATGATTTTTCTTGTACACAAGTGAAAAGGGGGATAGTAATTTCTATAAGTAAGAAACCCATGTGTGAAATCTAGTTTGAGAATGACAATTTTTTTGAAGGCTGAACTTGCAGATGTCCAGCCATTCTGGAGTCGTTAGCTGAGACCATCCCTCTGTCTGTCTGCCAATCTCCTTTTCTTTGTCAGCTTTCTGTTAAAGAAATTGCATGTTGGGGGAACCCAGACTGTTGGAGAGAAGCGTTCTTGGCGTAGTCTATCGGCAGTTTTACCAAAAGCAGTGCTCTCCATCCTGTCCTGATAGGACCTAAATGCCTGTTGATCTCCTCTGAACTCCACATGGGATGGCATAGCATGGCAGGACCAGCTTCCCTGGGTTTACCCATGGTCCCTCGGCCAAGGTGCTCTCCTGTGGCACAAGGCACGGTGTGGTAACGGCTGCAGGTTTGGTTCTGCAAGGACCCTCTGCAGTATGCTTGGAGGAACTTTGGAAATGCCCCGGGTTGATCAAAATTAAACTGTGTTTCTTCCTTTGAGTCTGGGGTATGTTTATTTTCTCTAGGATGTAATTTATCTGGAGCTTTATTTTTCATCAGTCAGATATGCTGACTGTGCTGGTTACGGTTCCCAAATGAAATTCTCTGGCAAGCTTCACGTCGTCTTATATCGTTTTGAGGTGCTGATGTAATCAAATGGTTGAATGTGAACTGAACAGGAAATTATATAGTACAAAACTTGCTTTTAAAATCTCTATAGCATTCAAATGCATCTGTTGTTCTTACATATTTTTACAGCAGGCATTTGTGGTATTTCATAGTTTCACTTGTGCTCACATTTTTTAATTGGAGATGTCAATTGATTGATAAGGAGGGTGGTGAAAATCAGGACTGACAGTTAAATTTCCTTAACATCTCCTCAAAATTTCAGTGGGAGTTGTTTTTTTCCCAACTCCGTATTCAGATAATTCAGGGTTATGCTGAACTCATTTCGCAGGTGTGAAGCAGGTACCACAGTTAATACCTGAAAACAGTTAACCTCGGCTGAAATGCTTTAGAACAGCCTCATGGTACAGCCGTCAGGCCAGACAGTTTTCTGAACAGTTGTAGTACTGCTTAAAAGAAACGTCACGATTTATAAATGGAGGAATAGCATATAAACACAGGTTTGTAAACAGCTGAGTCTATAGATCTCCAAATAAAAAGATTATCTTTTGTTACACCTTTGGCCTCTCAGCACCATTTTTCACACTGGTAGCTTGCAGGTCACGCTGATCATACCCCTGCTTATCTCCTCTGAGAGTTTGTCTTTTAATCTTTCGAAGCACAGGAGCTCTGAGTTCTAGATAAATTGCTCTGCATTGTACTTTCCAGAAGCATAATACCAAGAAAGGGGGTTGCATCCTGAGGGGACCATTTTAATCTGACATAGACTGTGTTTTGTGACTCAGATCTTACGGTTTTTAGTCTGGAGATTTCCTGTGAATTATTCTCTAGTTTTTACTCAATTACTTTTGTTAGTTTGTTTGTTTTCATTTCTTTAAAAAGTTGTTATTTAACAAAGTTTGTGTTGGGGATGCTCACCGGATTGATCTGATTAAAGGCAGTCTCTTGCTTTCACGTTTCCTTTGTGTAAGCTGGAGGTTAATGAAGTGACTCATTCATTCTGTCTGGCTGAAGCTGCAAGGCTGCAGAGGCCAGTGAATCGCAGGCAGCAGCTGCCTGGATGACAGAAGAAACAAACCAACCACAGGGCCAAACTTCCTGAAACATCTGTGTTTCCTTTGGAGAAGTGAGTTGAGAACAGCCAGCCTGTGCCTCGCTCGAGATCTGCCGAAGTGGTCACTTCATAGAACAGACTCAGTTTCTTTTGATTCTGAAATAGTCCATGACTTCTAGTTTTTTGTCTTCATTCTCCCTTTCTATGATCCGGCCATTAATAAATGCCACTGAATTTTGATTCGTTTCACTTGTGGGCTATACAATGGCAAACCTTAATTCTGCATCCTAATTTCTTTTGCTTCTTGTGGCCAAGATGAGAATTCTCCCATGACCCCAAGAAAATAATGGGGGAGATCTGGAAGGAGGTTTGAAGAATGGCACTGGAGTAAATCAGATGCTTAGGTGTCAGAAGCTGTGGATTCTGGGTTATATCCTTAGGATTATCTGTGTTTCTCCAGCAAGCCTCTTGCATGAAACACAGGAAGAGTTCCTGAAACAGAAGTCAAACCCTAGAGTGCTTGGTTGGGTGGGGGATAGACAGACAAACAGACAGAGCCTTGCTGGCCCTTTGGGGTTTGTAAGCCCTGCAGTCAGGCTTACCTTACATGTAGACATTGACCCTCTGTGCATGGAGTGGCTGTGGCAGATGCTTGGTTGGTGATGCCCTTTCCAGCAGTGGGGCAGATGGCTTTGAATGCTCTTGGGCTGCAGAGGAAACAGAACTGGGATCATAAAAATCATTGAATGGTGGGGGTTGGAGGGGACCTCTGGAGATCATAGAGTCCAACCCCCCCGCAAGAGCAGGGTCACCCAGGGCAGCCCACACAGGAACAGATCCAGGTGGGGTTGGAATCTCTCCAGACAAGGAGACTCCTCAACCTCTCTGGGCAGCCTGGCACAGGCTCCCACACCCTCACACCAAGGAACTTGTTCCTCCTGCTCAGCTGGAACC
>JANIJG010020995.1:24615-48327 GCA_024611175.1 Megaceryle torquata
GTCCCCTGGGCACTCTCTGCCTCATCTCCAGCTGCCCGGCCACCAAACCCCCCAGGGCCTTCCCCACCGGGCACTTTCCAGCCGCTCTGCCCCAGCCTGGAGCACTGCAGGGGGGTTGGTGGGACCCAGGTCTTGGCCTGGTTGACCCTCTGGCCTCCGCCCGTCACTCCAGACTTGTCCTGGCAGGGAGGAGGCAGCTCAGTCCCCAGGCCCCTCAGCCAGACCCATGAGGGGCTCTTTCTGTTGAGAAAGCCACTGTCAGAACCAACTCCTGGCCCCCTCCCCAGCCGTGCCTCCACAGCTCCCCTGGCACAACAGCAGCCCCTGGGGGGCTGGCCCAGACCCACCTCCTGGCACCCGCTGGCAGCGGCTTCGTCCCCTCCGAGCGGAGCAGGTGGGGAGCAGCGAAGTCCTTCACGGGGAGGGGTTTATTTTCACTGTTCAGCACCATCTCAGCATCTGCCCAGAGAGGAGGGGAAACCAAAAGTCCCAAGACCCACCTGGACATGGCTCTAAGCATCTCTCCCCCCGAGGCTGGTGCTGCAGAGCTCGTGAGGTTCAGCCACCCCCTTCCCAGCAACACCCACCCCGAGCAGCTCGGCGAGGGTGGCACCCGCCCTGCACCCCCCCAGGGTGGGCTCTGTGCCCAGGATGTGTCTCTGGCGCCGTGTCACCCCCCAGTGTCCCACGGGACAGGGACTTGGGGCACGTGGGACGCAGAGGTTGCTGTGGCAGCCGGTTGGCCGGTCCCCGTCACGGAGGAGACAGGGAACGAATTTGACAGGGCTGCAGGAGAGCTGGGGCTGCGTGGGGGCAGGGAGGGCACAGCCAGTTGCTCTTCAATGGCCTCGGAGCTGCTCGGCTGCAGGAGAAGGACTGGTCCTCCTGCAAGAGGGCCCTGGGCTGCACTTTCTGCTCTGGCTTCTGGTGGGAGGAGATGGGAACAAGCCAGGTACAAGCTTGAAGAGGAGGGAGAAGGGCATGAGGCTGAAGAATCTTTGAATGGTTTCAGTTGGAAGAGACCTTGGAGGTCACGGAGTCCAACCATCCCCAGCACGGCCAGGGCACCACTGACCCCTGGCCCTCAGCACCACAGCTCCACGGGGGGCTTGGAAACCCCTCCAGGGATCACAGGGAACCCCCCTACCACCCCGGGCAGCCTGTTGACTAAATTGTTCTTCCTTAATCCTTCTGATTAAATTGTTTCTCCTTTAAATTAAACCAACTTGGTCCTCTTCAAAGCACACAAGGGGTGTGCTAGGTGAGCCTTTACTCACCAGAGTAAGGGAGTTAGAGCGCCAGGCCCGTGTTACAGGGGTGAGTTAGGACACTGTTTAGTCTGGCTGTTGCTGCATACAGCGCAACCCGTGGCAGAAGCTGTATCCTACTTTCTAGGAGGTGACAAATCTGAAGCACAAAAGGAATCACCAGAACATTCTCACTCAAGCAGGATCCCAAAAGCTCCTCAGCCCGCTCAGAAAGACTGGATTCAGTGCAACAGCAGCTCTGACAACATCCTCGTGCCATGGAGGGCTACCACGGGTCACTAGAGGTACCGATCCCATCACCGGGCTCTGCCTGACCATATCTGAGCGCAGCCAGCCCCGCGGGCGCTCCCGCCTCGCGCCGCAGCCCACCCGCTCGTGCTGAGATACCTGCTTTGGAGTAACCCACGCACTGGTGACCTCCTACTGCACGGAGGGAAAGGGTCTGGGCACGACTGACACCGCAGGGGAGACAGGACACCCTGGTTATCCTGCGAGCTTCAGAGAGGCAGCTCTCTACAAACTAGGGCTGTGCATGAGGAACTGGTCTGAAGGGAAACCTCTGCCTCCGAGTTATCTACCTAGAAGTGAAGATGGAGGACTCTCCTCTGACAACATTTACAGTGGGCGTGGAAAAGGTCCCTACGACAGCGGTCGCTGAACGTGCTTAACCGAGAATACCTCAGGAGTTACGAGAAAGAATCGGAAGAGTGTCTGTGCAAGAACAGTGACACTGACAGGAGAGAGCAGAAGAGCTGAAGAGAAGGGAAAGTGACTCAAAATGGAAATGTTTTCCTTCATCTCCCACCGAGAAAAGTCTGAAATAAACTCACTTTCCCATTGGGCTGTTTTGGGGCACCCTCTTTTGATACGGTTGTTTTAGTAGGAGCCATTTTAGAGACCGCATTGGGTTCAGACTTTCGTGCAGCAGCGGCTGGTTCTGGCTTTTTCTCTATTTTCCCCTAGATGGAGACAAATGGATGATTTCAACCAGCAACAGCAGAAGTGTGGGCAGGAGAGCAGGGGAACACAAGCTACCCAGATAAACTTAGTGGAGTGGACAACCTGGGAGAGCTTCTTACAGGCTGTAATTCTCAGGCAAAGCATCATCCTGTGCCCAGGAACAGCGTACATCTAAGGGGGACGGGGGGAAGCAACATCACTCCAACATGGGGTGAAACAGGCACCTTGGGGTCATAAAGCAATACTTAAAGTTCTCCACATCTCAGAGGGCTTCCTTGGTAACTCACCGCCTCCCCGGTGGTCACGGTGGCAGGTCTCCAAGCGACCCCAGTACATTTTATTCTGCCAAAACATCAAACCCAATCTGTTTGCAACCCCAGAGCAGGGCAGGACCAGCTCCTTCACACGGAGGACATTACACAGACCCTGGAGGCAAACACAGCCAGGGGCTGGTTTTCTTTGTCGCTGAGCCCTAAGTGCCCCGCTGGACACAGAACCCCTGGGCTTCCACTTCTGATGGCTCACCCAGACAAATCTGACTTGACTCAGGCTTTGAGATCAACAGCTGATTTTTCAGTTGTTTGTTCGTTGTGGGCTTTTTTTAACTAACCCAAGGCAGGTGGACCTACCTAATCCAGCTAGGCAGGAAATTCACAGGTTTTGGAAAAATTCAGGAGGTACCTGAAAATATCTGTCCTCCTGCTCATCTAGATCCAGGTAAGTGCAGCAGAACCTGCATTTTGGAGGGGGACGGGGCGGGGGGGCTGTCAAGGTTTAAAGACAGAGTCTCAGCATAAATCCTGCATTTCACTAACCTACCAGCAACAGAACAGTAAACCAAAAACCCAGCACTCTCAGATTCTAAACACATCTCAGCACCAGTAACACTACGAAAAGGTCAATTTTCATCAAAATACGATTGTTAGGATTTAGCAATCCTATGAAAATATTTAGAAAATTAGCACAATTAAATGTGAAAATCAACTCCCTCACAGTGACACGATCACCCTGTAAGGTACAAAGCTCTGCCACCCTCAGAACCCCAGCACAGGTTAAAATGCCAGAACAAACCCACGGGTTCTTTTGGCCCGGCTGGGGGAAGGTTTTCTGGACCTCTGTTTGGTTTCCAGCTACAACACACAGCACATGCAAGGGTCCAAATTTTTCAGCCTCCAAATTTTTCAGCAGACTGGGCGTCTCTTTTCCAGAGACTCTGTTTTGGGGCGTGGAAGTTTCTGTGCTCTAGACCTGGCAGCTCTGGGGACTGCACTATGACACCGCACAGCAAAGATCCTCTTAACCCCGAGGAGTCGGTCCACGCTGTATGGATGCTGCCTGTGCCATGCCACACACCAGCCCCAGAATGCCCTCGACTTTCATGTGCCTGAGAGGAGATTAAAGCTCCAGCGAGACACGTCCTCTCCTGGCACCACATTCAGGTCCTCTGCCGAGCTGCTCCTCACCGCAGACCTGCAGCAAAGACAAGCGGGCGAATCCGTGCCGCTCGGCGGCAGCTGAAGCCCTCAGACTATGGGCAGTGCCGCTCTGGCTCAGGCCAAGGCGGGTGGACCTGTTCCGCCGTACCCAATAAAGGTTTTATGATTCTGCATATCCACAGAACTACTGAAGCCCTCAGAAGAGGGCTACAGGGACAGCCCTACAGCTGTACCATTCCCAGGGCAGGTACTCCCAGGGAAGGGGTAACTTAAGCCCATTGCTGATCGAGAGCCTGAAGTTACCACTCTGTGCACGCTCTTCCCCACAGCTCATTCAACACCACCTTCTCCTTTTCTTGTGGCCACCAGTTACCCAAAGAGCAGCAGCCTCTGTAGACCCAATTCCTTTCAGCTCTAGACCTGACAGGCTGAGGAGAGTCCCTGTTCCTAGACCTGGGAAAGGTGCTGTGGAACTTGCTCCCGAATCCAGGTTTCCTGCATCGTTAGTCCCCGTCCCGCCCAGCAGGCTCCAGTCCTCTACTCAAAGGCAAAGTTTTGGAATATAGACAAGGGTTTGAGTTCTCAACACCAACCGGTTTCTCTGCCGGGCCGTACGACAGAAAAGCAGACCCACAGGGGTTTGGATTCCTGTAGGGACACCGGTGAACACCGTGAAGGCTCTTAAGGCGGATTCCTTCTGCGCGCTGCTATCGCTGCCTTGTTAACAATGCCTTGTGCATAAACCCAGAACCCAAAGAGGAGCTCTGCAGAGCGTAACTGAGAAGAGCAGTGAGGACACAGCCACCAAAAGTAGCAAAGAGCACCCCTAACGCTTAAGAGCTACTGTTCCAAAGCGAGTATTGTTAGCAAGGAACTCACCTTTCCTCCACCAGGCTGATGCTTAATATTATCTGTTGATCCAATTTTGGAACGAACATTTTTCAGATCAGGAGCAGAAACGCTGCTGGTCGGGCGAGGTGGTTTGGAAGCAGTGCTGGGTTTAGTCGGAGTCTTAGTCGTTGTCTTTTTAGCATCTGCTGTGGAGGTTGTGGTGGGTTTGGTTGCAGCAGGCTTGGGTTTGGGACGACTGGTGGTTACTCCAGGTAGAGGAGGTGCGCTGGAGGTGGTGGTGGAAGGAGTGGTGGCACTGCTTTTTACTGCATTTCCAGTAGCACTCTTCGGGCGGCTCAAGTCTGCTGCAATTTTCACAGCGATAGTTGGGAGGGAAGGGGGAAAGAGATGGGTCAGAGGCCATTTAAACAAACTCCCTCCGAGTCCTAAAGACGTAGGGTGACCTGCCCCACAAGCACAGTCCCGAGCAAGGAGGATCTGATTCGATGGGAACTGAACAACGTTACCTGATGGTGACTTTGCAGAGGTCTTCTTGGCATCTGCAGGCTTTGAGTCAGTCTTGATGGCTGCCCAACACAAAACACACTGGTTAGGAGCCTGGGACCCCAGCACAGCTTCCCCCGGGGCTCAGGGGCTCTCCGCAGCTCCTCACGTACCGATGGGCCTCTTTACCCACCATCCCAACTTCTAACTGGCTGCTCGAAAGAAAGCACCTCGAAGGCAAACTGCTCTGTTTGAAGACCTGGCTGAGGGGGATCCTCCCTGTGACAATCCTGCCTTCCAGCAAAAGGATCAACTCACCAGCCGATGATGCAACACATCTGGGGGATGGTTTGTATTCTGTCTTTTCTTAAAGTAACTCGCTGAATCTGACAGCAGTCACTCACAGCATTTCAGTCCCAGCCCAAACTCATTCCTCAAACCCAACCAAACCAACCCCCCAAAGCTCCTTTCTTTACTAACCAGCAAAAGCAAACCCACATTTGTCCCGTCTATCACCTTGGTCTCGCTGCCAGATCAGTTCTAACCCAGGCCAATTTTCTCTCACACATTATTGCACAGATTTTGGTCCCCATTGTGATTGCATAAAGCCAAAAATCGATCCCTACACCGCGCTACGCCGCGGGGCAAACACCAACGATCATGACCTGATTACATTCCACGCAGGCAGAGGAAAGACAAAACCAGGAACTCATCTGTATGACAGAATGAAACCAGATGCAAAGCTGACCAAGGGAAAAACCACAGACTGAAACTTATTTTAAAGAGCTCTGGTGATGAAATCCGAGCTTTTTTAGCATCAGTGGTGGACAACTGTGGCTAAAATCTGCTTCATTTCAATAGCCAAAGGAGGGCAACATCGAAACCAAACACCAAATGGAAAAAAATTATCTAAGTTAGAAATTATGAACTGCCCCCCTGTCTTCTAATATTTAATTTGAATGAACAGTCTTCAGATTTTTAGATAGGGCTCCAGGAGCTGGCAGGGCACTTTAGGGAATACCAGTATAGAAAAGAGCAAGCGAAAGAGGCCGATAACTAGAGGCCAAGTTAGTCTGGATCGTTCCATCCTGACTTTGCTAAAAGCATTCAATTAACCACCACAGATAAGACAGGAGCTAATGAGATGAAACACGTTTGGATCATTTAATAAGGCCTGAAGGACAGATATATAATTAATACAGAACACTTCAAAAAAGGTCGCATCAAACCAACCTCGTCTCCTTCTGTGAGGCCACAACTTTAATTGGGAAAAATGTATGGACAGAGCAGACTTAGTTTTATGTAAAGGCAAGAGGACTAATGTGTCACTTTAATCCACAAAGAGATGTTATTTCTGCCCGTCCCAGCGGGGAGCCCAAGGCTGGAACACTTTTGTCTGTGTTATTAGCAGGCGATGTTGAAAACGGGAATGATAAAGCTACTGGGAAAATGGTTTGTAATGACAGCCCAAGACTTTGGTCTTTTCCTGATCTGAAAGACAGAGAGGTGCTCTCATCTTTATGACAAACATAGAAGTCATTTTTACAGGGAGGGGGGGGGAAACTGGGGAAAAATATAATTAAAAATTCATAATTAAGCCCCACATAACCCAAGGCTCTCTTTTAGTTGAGAAACTCCCTGACACTGCACACCTCAAAAAGCAAAACCATGGCATTCACTAAACACGCATTTTTAAACAGTGAGAATGACTCAACCCTCGAGCAAACCACAAGCTTTCTTCACTCTGAGGGTGGGGAGACCCTGGCACAGGTCACCCAGGGAAGCTGCGGCTGCTCCATCCCTGGATGTGTTCAAATCCAGGCTGGATGGGGCTCTGAGCAACCTGCTCTAGCGGGAGGTGTCCCTGCCATGGCAGGGGGGTTGGAACCAGATGAGCTTGAAGGTCCCTTCCAACCCAAACCATTCCAGGATTCCCTAGAAGATGACTCAGTCGGGGAGTTCAGTAAACCACATCTTGTGTTTTGAAGACTCTTTAAATTAGTCTAACTTCATCCCTTTCCTCCTCTCCTAGGAGCAGTTCTGCTCCAAAGCCCAGAACCAGATTTAAAAGCAATCTCTTTCAAATCCCATCAGCTTTATCTGAGATGCCTGGTGCAAGTGTGGGAGCAGGAGTTGGATGCTTAACAAAAATTAATTGAATATTTGGCAAGGGTGCTCACAAAGGCAAAAAGTCCATCACATATTCTTGAATAAACTCTTGCTTTAGGATCTTGGCGAGTTCAGGTACAGACAAGAAGCCAGGGCAGGGGCAGTTTTCCTTGCATCAGGGCGTTGTGGTTAATTTGCTGCTAGAGTTACTCCCCTAGGAAAGGACTGGGATGCACATTTGAGGTGCCTTAATGTCCAGGTTTCATGGCCACCATGTATACGTAGCTCAGGGTTTACGAGCCTCTGCGTTCGAACCCGTGGTATTGAGCAGTGTGATCCTGCTTGGCGTGAGGAATGCTGGAGCTGCAATGTGTGCTGCCCTCTCGCCCCTTCCTACCCAGGTGTCGCCGGGTACTGTGCATATTTAAGACAGGGAGCTATTTAAAGGCAGCTGTTCATCGAGATTTGGAACCAAAGTGAAAGGTGAGAGATAACAGGAAACTGAAAGATTGAGGGGCTTTCTCTCCCAGGACATGGGAAACGGGCTTAGAGATTTGGGGATGAGGAGGCAGAAGGTGCTGCTTGTTTAGAGAAACTGAGGGAGCCTCTGAGGACATCTGGCATGAGCGGCACGTGCTTTCTGTTACACACTTCACTGCACCGAAGTGCATTCCATTTCGCTGGGGTAAGAGTGATGGTCCTAAAGGTAGCAAGAGGTTTGCTCTTCTACCTCTCTTTGGTGGTACAGCAACGGAAACACAGATTGAGACAAGCCCTGCTCGTACGGAAAGCGCTGTATTACTGGGACTAGGGACTGTAGTCCTGGTAAATTTGTGAGGTGGATGCAGGGGAATCGCTTCCCTGCCTCTGTCCCTCATCCTGTTCGGCTGGCTCTCCAAAGTTAAGTTGTCTGCTTTTCTCCTGGCCCAAGGAGAGCTGGTTCTTCACTCCCGCCTCAAAGGAGCTGCTGCTGGAAACAAGCAGTTGCTGCTTAAAACTCAGCAAGAGCCTTCCCAGTTGTAAAAAGCAGAAATGAATTGTTGATGTTTTCCCTGCAATACGTATGTGCTTTTGGGACTCCTCCGAATAACTGTGGATGGGGTGGATTCGCTGAACTCTCGGGTGAGAGAGAAACTGAAGGTAAGAGGCTGGGTGGTAAGCAGAGAGTGGTGTAGTGTGTTAACGGGATGCAGGCAGTTCCACTGGTGTTTGGGGAAAGCCTGTGTAGAAATCTGGATGAAATTAGAGAAGTCGAAATGTTAAGTAATAAAAGTGTGAGGAGCTTGGGAGCCAGAAGGGCTGTGGAACAAGAACAACTGGTGCAGGACGTGCAGCTGGCTGTTACGGGGCTAGCAAACACGATGGGACGGTGCATGGCAGGCATTACCTGTTCTGATAGCACAGGCAAGATAAAAACCAAGAGTGGGTGTGAATGGAGAGGCTGCTGCTCCTCTGCTGGGCTGCTTCTCGGCCTCGCCTCATCGAAACTGTGCTGGGGAGAAATAAAGTCATCTGCTTGGAATCGTGGTCGTGATGTACAGACAGGGAGTTCTCTGAAATATTCCTCCACACTGGGGGCTGTAATGGAACACGAGTCGATAGTCCCTCGCCGGCCCGACAAGAATCGGGCGGTGACTCTGAGGCGGCTGCCGCAGGTGGGTGCCCACCAGGGACTGCGAGAGCTTTTAAGCCTTGGTATGAACACCTGAAATGCAGCTTAGTGGAGGGATGTCCTAATCATCCCAGATTGCTTCAGCTCTAATGGCATGCTTCTAAAAACCTATTAAGATGTATAATGAGGGAAAAGTTGCTCATGATTTTTGTGGTGTGTCCTTAATAGCTTGAGTGAGGGTGGGTGGGGAATGGTAGTGGCTGGAGAGCGTTCCTGGCAAGGAGCGACTGTTCAGGACACCTGCCTGGGTCCCTGTCCTGGGACTGCAGCAATGTTTCTCCAGTTTTGGTTAATTTGGAGCAACGCAAACCACCTGATGACCATCCCCAGCTAGCTTCTCTCCGAGTACCCTGTAAGCGTGGGCCTTCCTCTTAACTGTCCCTGTGTTGTATTTTGCAGGTCAGCAGTTTCTGAGGACTGACGGACCCTCTAAAGGGAACTCCTGCTTTTGAGGTACGGATGGTTTTTCTAATGATGCAACCACTAAATCTTCTAATCAAAGCAAAGGCTTGATACAACCGTGTGCACACACTAAAGCTTCATCTGTTCTGGGAAACACAGCGACCATCTGGAGCTGGGAAATGTCGTCCTCTCCAGCAGCAGCCCAGTGGCAAAGCCTGGCAGGGAGGCGCACGGCGCCTGCCTGTGAGGAGCCGAGTGGCGACTGGGCTCCGGGAGAGCCTCCTGCCTTTAAAAGGCATTACACAGAGAGGGCTGCTGCTGGTGTTTCTGCACAGTAAATGCATCTGAACAGCTCTTACCTTTCCATTCTTTTCTGTTTAACGCCTTGTTTACTGCTCTCTTGGCATCCTTCCTTTTGGGCATTCAGGAAAGTTTTGAGCATTCCCTTGCTTCTGTTCAGCAGGGCTGGTGTGCGACTCCAGGGAGCTGCTTTCTAGCCAGCTGGACCTTCTTTTGCCTTTGCTGCTGCAAAGGGCAAACAGCTTATTTCACTTGGTCACTCAAATCTTTTTATCAGAGTAAGAGGACTACAAAAGATCCAAATGGACAATCTAGGCTAAGAAAAAAACCCAAATAAATCTGATCTGACTGGTTGAGAATTTGGAGCGGCAGATCATCCAATTTTCCCATCCCAGCCTTTCTCTGGGGAGGCTCCAGAAGGTGCCCTTCCACTGGAGTCTGTCCTCAGGTCTGCAGCCCGAGGATATTTGAGGTGCAGGTGCTGACATAAGGTGCTTTAGTGAAGGAATTCCAGTTTCTTCCTGATAGTTGTATGGACTGAGGCACCAAGGTATCTTCTGCACCGCGGTTTGATGAGTGTGACGGTGATGTTCTGAAATGCTGCCTATTTCTTCAAGTCCTGGGAGTGCTATCACCCTGTTTACTAATTTATACTCCCTTCTGCCTTAACCTTAAGGTAGTCTAGAATAAAACCAAGGAAACACGGGGCAGAGACTCATGCAAGAATGACAAGCTGTTGATGCCAGTCTGGCAGCACCATCCAGTGATGCTTGGCTCTAAGAATTCGGAGGAGTCAGATGGATGCTGTTCAATTACAGCTTGTTTTAACATCTCCAACTGTGTCTACTGTGATTTACTGAAACTGTCTCGAAGTGACAGTAGCCTCGCGTGTCTCCTGGAACTCTGTTATGGGATAAAATCCTTTCTAAAATGCCTTTTTTTTTTTTTTAGTCTCCTTTGAGTCAGGTGAGGAGACAGCATCATAAGTGCAAAGCCCTGTCACTTGAGCGGGGCTGATGCTCTTGTGCATCCACTTGCCACGTGACTGGACCCAGGCTGGGTTCGGGGCAGTCACACCACCAGTTGTTTATGCAGTGTCCTGTGGCTCCCTGCCAGACCATCTTAAGTCGTTCTCTAAAAGCCCTTTGACTAAAAGCCAAATAAGATGGCTTATCTCCCTCTGGGTGGGATGGAGGGAGGGGGTGCTTTTCACTGTGGCCTCGATAGAGCTAGAGAGGTCATGGGAGGTGGACCGTCACCTTCTCCTGCAGGGCGGGAGCGCTCTGCGCAGCTGAGCAGGGAAGATGGAGTGGAAGAGCCCTTCCTGCGTGTTCTGGTCTTGAACATCTTTTTGGGGTTTTTTTGTGTCCCTTTCCACTTCACTCAGCTTTGACTTAGTGGTCTTAACATCTGCCAGCTTCCCTGCATGTCTGGAATCAATCTCAGACTCCAGTTTACCTGGTCATGGTGCTAACTCCCAAGTTGTTGGGAGGGGGTTAATTTGCTTTGTTACAATTTTCCTCCTTTCTTTCCTCTGCTGTACAAACCCA
This sequence comes from Megaceryle torquata, assembly GCA_024611175.1. Lineage (NCBI taxonomy): Eukaryota > Metazoa > Chordata > Aves > Coraciiformes > Cerylidae > Megaceryle > Megaceryle torquata. Next base: position 35,648 of record JANIJG010020995.1, read on the forward strand.
AGAATTAGAGTGTGAGCTGCCTCCTGGAGTCCCAGGAATACATGTAGCTGTACCTCTTAACGTTTCTTGTTCATGGTTTCAGGACATGGAGACCAAACAGGTGTTTCCCACAGACTGTATTCAGCAGCTGAAAATGCTTCCTGAAGTAGTTTATCTGGGAACATTGACTCCACGCTGACTGACTGCCCAGATGAATACAGGCAGCTTCCTCCCCAGCATCCCTGGGAGGAGCCCGGGAGAGCGGGCGGGACGGAGGAAGTGCTTGTGCCAGTCTGATGCTGGCTGGTGGCCCTTGTTGGCCGACCCGGTGGAGGAGTATCTGGGGTTCTCTACGAAACAACAGCTGGCTCCTCTCGGGTGGTCACTCACAAATAAGTAAATGGGTCCTTCCTGCTTACTCTTCAATGAGCTTTCAGCCAAGTGCAGCTGCTTAGGCTCCAAACACTTGACTATGACTTGTGGCATCTAGAACTTCATTTGGTTATTGTATTGGTTACGTGTGTCTAGGTGGGGAGAAAGGACTTCTGGCAACGACCTGCTGGATTAATTGGTGTGGTTTTGTATAGCTGCTCTAGCTGGGAAGAAACACACACAAACCCCTGTCTTTAGGATCAATTTGATTGATGAAAAGTGAACTAGACTGGGGCTGCTGCTGTCAGAACGGCGGTGGGAACAAGTAGCTGCCACTTGCTGTGACAGCCTGCTCCCCTCCTGCAGCCCAGCTCCGCCTGCAGAGAACTCTGCTCGCAGATAAGGAGGAACATCCCCTGCCTCTGCTTTAGCAAACCAACTGTGATCGCTTGTCCTCAGGGAGGATTTTGCAGCGTGCTGGAGGTGGGGCTGGTGCTTTATCACCCCCCCCTTGGAAAAGGGGATGAGGAAGCAGTGCTGACTTTCTAGGTTGCCAACGCTGAGGACAGAACCTGAGATTTAACCCTTGAAGTAACAGAGCCCTTGGGCAGAAGGCAGTGCTGCTGTGGCACTTTACCACCTATGGGTTTACTTCCTTAAACTGATGTGGGCAGAACCCTTTGTTTTAATTAAAATTTAAAAAATAAACATAAGCTTAAGTCCATTATTTTTTTTTTTCCCCAATACTACACTGGACAATTATTTATTTGGGTCCTTATCTCTCCCCTTTTGGAAGGGAAATTGCCCGTGTCAAAGGGCACGATGCTGTAGTCGTGGGTCCTGCAGCCAGGCAATAAGGAAGGGAATCGTTCTCTGAAGAAACTAATAGACTGTACCTGATAACGTGGCGGGGAGACCTGAGATTTCTTTTATTGCTCGCTCTTTCCCGAAAGCTCCGCATCTGCTTTGTAAGCACTGCCCTGTTCTGCAGCCATGGGTGAAGGTATTTGTTATCGAGCGTGCGGAAATGTAAATACAATAGTGGTTGAGCTGCTGCAGTAGCTACTCCCTTCCTCCTCCGCTGGCTTCCTGCATGCATTTTGGAAGGATGAAACTATTCTTCTGCATTAATTAATTTCAGAAATGAGTGTTCTTCCCTCCTGTTGCCACCCCATCAGATCTCAAAAACCAAAGGGTGTGAGCAGAGAGAAACGAGGATTCTCGCAGCGTAAGGCCTCTTGCTGTGGCTCCTTTGGGTGTGTTCCTGTGCTCCAGCCTGACGTGAGCACTGGCTAGCAGGACATCTCCCTCTTCTCTGCCTTCCCTAAACCCGTAACCAGACAAGCCACCCGTTCTCGTTGAACTAAGTCCTCATTTGTCCGCTCGTGACATTTGGGTACATTTCTTTGATGAAAGACTCAAAACTGGAGCAGTGCCTTCACTGACTTGAGTGTATCTCTCCCAGATGTCAGCTCAGTTATTTTGGAGAGGTGTTCTCTGCTTGTTTTGGTTGGTCACTAGCAAGCTGGTGGTTCTGATTGTTCTGGTTGGGTCACTAGTGGCTAATGTTGGTCACTTCATTTGTCAGGCAGGAATTTTGTCATGAAAACCAGCTTAAGGTAAGGGAAAGGTTCACATGCTCACATTTGTTCTTTTGATCAGCTCAGGAGTTGTCAGGTTTAGCTGTTGGATGGGCGTAAGCGGTTGAACTGGCCTCAGACTGTGGCTGTTGTGTTTTGGGTTGGTGGTTGCTTGTTTGGGTTGCTTGTTGTTTTTTGTCCGTGTCCCCCCCCCCCCCAGTCTGTCATGACCTTCATATGGCTGTGACAACTTTCTGGGCAGAGTTCTTTATCTATCTTCAATTACCCAGGTCTTCCTTGTATAACCTGTCACTTCTGATGCTGTTAATATGCCTACACCCCACTAATGCCACTCCCTTCTCGGAACCAAGGGGTTCTGGGATGCTCTTATGGCACTGGGCCAGCTGCATGACTGAACTTAGAGAGGATCCCAGGGATTTTTATTTAGCTAAGAATAGCCATCACGTGAGAGCAGGAGTGTTTCCCTGCTTTGAGAGCATTAAAATGGCGTGCTGGGAGGGAATAACCGCAGCGGCTTAAGGGCTAGGCTGGCATCCCTCTGCCTAAAAGGGATAAGCTCCGAGCCTAGAGGCAGCAGAAGGGTCTGGCGTGTAACCTTTAGCTTGGTTGAGTTTGTTGGCCTGGGATGACATCGTGCTTTCAGAATGTACTGGTTTTGTAAGTCAAGAGTCTGGTAAATACCAGTATGAAGGCGCCGTGAACACATTTGCTTCACTTCTAGTCTAGAAGGGTTTCACATTTGGCCTCGTCCTGCAGCTTACATACCTATTAATGTGCCACTGAGCAAATTTCTGAGCACTTCTCTGTACCTGTATTTTTCTTTTGTCCCTCTTGGTAGCACGGGAGGTGCTGGAGCTGGCGTAGGTGGCTGATAACGTTGCCTCAAGTGGGCCAGCACGTGGCTTGCATTCTGGCACAAGCAGCAAGGGGTGCTGAGATAATGTTATCTCACGAGTAATGCTCTTGCTGAGGGAGAAGGGCTCTGCTGGCCTGCGGTGCCTTCCCACCGGTCCCGGAGGACGTGCGTGCGCCTCGGATCTGTGCACCCGCTCGGGGAGCTCGGTGCTGACTCACCCCACCTTTCCCTGCTTTGCAGATGATTCTGAGGCAAAATTATTGTTCTGCTTGCCTTTGTTTGAAGCTGTTCCATGACCAAATAGGAGTGCCTCTCTCTCCTGGATCGCAGGCGGGCAGGATTTATTTCACAGGCTTCTGGCAAATCCTTTTGTGAGCTGTTGCTGCAGCCAGAGCTTTCACCGCTGCTTGCGGAGGTGCCCGAGGGCGTTCAGCGCTTCTAAAGCTGTCTGCTGCTGCCTGCTTCTTAAAGGACTTCTTGTCTTTCTCACTTGCATCCCCACTTGGTAGTACTTCCTAGTAACATGGAATATGTTCTAATCTCCATGATGATATCTATTATGGAGTTGCCCCAAGAGAAACGAAATCCTTGCAAAAGGTGGTGTAGAGCCAGGGGCTTCCTACGCATGTTCTTCTCTTGAGATGCCCTTGGCACTGCACCAGCTGCCTCCCCAGCCCCTGTGCGAGGCCATGGGGGTGTATTCTTGCTCCAGCCCCCAGACTGGCACAGCCAGGGGAGATGCCGGCTCATGATCATCTCCCTGCTGGCACCAAGGCTCCTAAAATCCTCCTGCACCAAAGGATGAGTCACCATGGCCGGTTCCTCTTGTCCCATTGCTTGTTCCTTGGGAGCAGAGCCCGACTCCCCCTGGCTCCAGCCTCCTGTCAGGAGCTGTCAGAGCCAGAAGGTCTCCCCTGAGCCGCCTTCTCTCCAGGCTCAACAAGCCCAGGGCCCTCAGCTGCTCCTCATCCCCTCCTGTGCTCCAGCCCCTTCCCCAGCTCCGTTGCCCTTCTCTGGACACGCTCCAGCAAATGTTCAAACTCCATGCTCCTAAAGCTGTTCTTAGAGTAAGAAGGAGCAGGCTCCATAGCTCTGGATCCTTGAGGTGAGCTCTGCTCCCACCCTAAACATCATAAATTAATTTCTCCACAAATTCCTGAGCACCTGAGCGACCTCTGTGGAAGGCAGGGACTGCATTCTGTTCCTGGCCTGAAACTCTGGTATGTGCGAGGCGAACGGAGAGCCTCTAATGCTCGCTAGATGGGCACGCTCACTCTGAGCTAACCTGTCCCCATGGTCGCAGAGTTCTGCTCTGGCCGGTGCTCTGAAACTTTGGCTGGGCACCAAAAGAAGATTTGCTTCTCCTTTTTAACTCTCTGCTTCCATCAGACTTTGTTGTGGTTTTTAAATGGCAAACCCCTACCTCTCCACTTGCTCAGATGCGTCTGTTCCATTTCCAGGTTCATTTTGGGGCATATCTGTCAGTTCTCAAAAGCCTCAGGGGAGGGCTTGATTCTCCACAGCAACTGCTGAGTCCATAAACTCTCTGCCTGCTATTGGCAAGGTCTTGCAGAACTTGCAAGTAGCTAAAACTCACTTCTTAGTATTTTGTTTGTTTCCTTCTTCCCCAGTTTTCTGGCTTTGCAGTAGTGGAAAGTCATGGGGTGGTGTTTGCGGGTCTGGTTGGAGGAAGCATCGCCAGGTTTGCCGCTCCACTCTCCGGGTTCAGAAACAACCTGCTGATGAGCTGTCGTTGATGAAAACAGTTTACTTGCCAACATTCTCATTTGAAGCTACCAGGTCTGTGTCCTGATCGACAGGTTCTCAGGCTGTGTGATTACGTTGTCAAGAGAAGCGATTGTTTTCATCGGTCACTAACGTAACCGGACTGATTCCGTGTAGGCAATGGAGCAGTGACCGTGCGTTACCCAGTTGCCAAACGAGCTGCTTTCCATGGTCGTAGCTGCTGCTCTCTGTAACCTGTGATGGTTTAAGCTCGTTGCTGAAATCTTATCTTGCTTTTTGAGTAGTGCTGGCTAACGAGTCCATCTTGGGGCGCTTCCCTGCAGAGTCGGTTTGCTCACAGCAGTGGCACCCAGCTTTTCTTGTGGCCATCAGCTTGTGCGTCTGAGCAGGAGAAGCCCCAGAGCTGATCTCCAGGAGCTCGACTTAAGGTCTTTCCAGTGCCCTTTATGACTTGATTTATCCTTCTCCATACCCCTTGTGAGCTCAGGGAGCAGCGCTGCTGAGCGTTAGTCCCACCTCTTTCTGCCAGCCCATTTCCACAGGCTCGATTCGTTTCTGCTGTTCTGCAGAACGTTTAACCCTGGACTTTCAAGGCTCGCTGCAACGCGCTTCTTGTTGTATGCACGAGATAACAATGTGGATGTAAGGCACTGAATGCTGTTCAACTGCTGCTCATTTTACTCTTCCATGAGGGCTTTTTTAAACTACTTAATTTCAGAATCCATCTTCTGCTGTCGTAACTTTCCCTCCTACCCAGTCAGACGTGTGTGTATACATAGATACACATATAAGGCAAAATGTGGTGAGCTCTTGAAGGTATTGAGGGGCAGTCCCAGCCCATAATTAAGCTGGACTGGATCTCTGAAAAGTCCTTTTTCTCCCAGCATAACTTGAGGCCTCTCTCATCTCCTGGTTTCTAGTGCTAGTGCTCGCTCTGTGCAGTTTTCTTCACAAGCAATAAGAGAAAAAAATAATTAAAGTCTTAGAAATGAAATGCTGAAATTTCAGCACAAGAGCTGTTATTCTGGGAGCCACGTGTATGAGCCAAGCATGGAGTAGAGGAGCTGATGCAAGGACTAAGCAACTGGGGTGAACTTCTGTAGGGAAACTTTGCCCTTTTTGTGCACTCGTTAGCTCTCCTGCCCAGGCTGTGGCAGCAAGAAGATCTCCAGGGGGTACAAAACACCTCATAAAAAGGAGAATTATCCGCTGTTAGCAACGTGCCATCCCTCCCTCCTGAGAGAAGGGACTCTTCTGCAAACACCAGAAAGCCTTGATTCTTGGGGTTCTGCTGTTGGGGAGGTAGAAGCTGCTTTCCTTTGTGATGTGTGTGCTATTAAAGGAGAGCAGCTGACAGAACAGCTGCTTGCCCGGCCCCTTTGGTTTGGGGCTTAGCAGTCACCATACAGCGCGGAGAGAAAGTGCTCTGCTCCCGGCTGGAGTTTTCGTACCCTGCCCCCTCTTTGACTGGCTTTCTTTCTGTCCTCTGCCAAGTGAAAACAGGAGGAGACTCTTCCCCCCTCCATGATTAATGAAACTCTCCTTATTTGGTGCTGCCTGTCCTGGTGTGCAGCGCAGAAAACCCCATCCTCTTGAGACGGCTTGAAAACCAGCAAGCAAGGCTGACTCTGGGCTGACTTGACTCTGGGGACTTGCTTTTTTTTTTTTTGAAGTAGTTGAGGAATAGGTCATTTTAAAGCTAAAGCTTACAAGCCTGCGCAGAAAGTGGGTAGACTCCTTTATTTTCCTTAGATAAGCGTTTTATGGGGTTTGGAGATGACATACAAGACTTTTTTAGGTCTCTTACTTCAGTGCCTGTGGGGAGCGAGACACTTGAAAGTCCCTCAGTTATTATCTATGAACTCATCTTCCATGTGGCTGTTTTTGAAGGCCGGCCAAGACCATTAATCCCCACCTTCTAGAGTCCCTAATCCCTGCTGGGGCTTATAGGAAAGTTATTCTTGTACTCCTGGCAGAGTATCCATCCTGCTGTAACTTAAGGCAAGTTTATTAATGTGACTTTTTATCAGCTTGGAACCGGTACAACTCCGAATGTGGCAATGGAACTGGGATGGTCTTAGCCCATCTCGCCGCGCGGGTAATAGCAGCGAGATCGCCCACAGGGAGGGAATCATTCAGGAGGCTGCTGCTTCCTTATCTCATCTGAGAGTGCTTAAGTGTAATTAACAATAGTAAAGCTCTTTGCAGGCACAAATACGTGCCATGCAGGGTTTTTGGGAATGAGTGGAAGTGAAGTCCGGGTTGGAAGTGCTCTGCTGGGGTGAGTCGTTGCAGTTGCATCGCTCTTCCTCTTCTCAGCCTGACAGTACCAAAGCCTCCCGGCTCTGCTTTTTGTCTGGTTTGGCTGGACTGATGTAAGGCCCTCTTCCTATGTGAGCCTCCCCCCTTCCCACCAGCCTTACTTGCCCAGAGGCTTTTCTTTGGTTCCAAATAAGCTTCTCCAAACACTTAGGACTGTTTAGGTGAGCTTTCTTCTGCTGCTTGTCCTTCTAAGGCTGCGATTTGGGCAGGAGGGAGGGCTGAACAGTTTTACCTTCAGTTCTAGACTGCTCACTCTGTCAGTTTCGGTGTCATTGGTCAGCTCTGCCTGTCCTAAACCTTCTGCTGAAGTGGTTTATCTGGCGGCTCGAAGGGAGCTGTGCTGCCTCTCCAGTGGTACCTGTTGTGGGGAAATTGCAAAATCCACGTCTGGCTTTTGGACAAATACAAAGCAGTTTAGGTCTAATTCCCAGGGATGTGGTAATGTTGCTTTCTTGCGTGTCTGGAGTTTTCTGTCTTAGTGTTCTGTGGTCAGAAGGTGGCTCTTCAAAGCCAGATAGCAAAAGAAGTTGCTGTCTTCGCTTCATCGTAGGCTTCACGCCTCGAGTTCCCATGTGTCTCCTTCTGGAGCCACTGCATGTCGTGGAACTTCCCCTGCATGGAAAACCCAGTAAGTTCTGCAAAAACTCTCTCCTCACCCTGAGCAGAGAAGAACCTGAGGTAAGGCCAGAATGGAGTGCAACCGAGGGAGAAGTGCAGGTGAGACTCTAAAGTCTTGAGTGAGTGACCAGTCTCACCGCACAGTACAGCTCTCCCCACGCGCCAGACTTCGTACTGGGATCCTTGGAAGAAGCAAGGGCCAATGTGTGCTGGGCAATGCTGTGTTCCAGAGAAGTGGTGCTTCTGAACGTGATCATCCTCAAGTTCCATGAGGTTATCTTAGGGATATCCCTAGGGAGCTGGGAGAGCAACAGGTAAGTCCAACCTTCTCAGGTTCACCAGTGACTCTGAACGCTTTCAGAGCAATAACTGGGCCTGTTTCTTGGCCTGTGTGTCTTGCCTAAAGCAGTACCTTGTGAGCATCCCTTGTGAGGGGAGCAAGTTCTCTACAGGGGAGTACGTGAATGCCTCAAGAAACCAGGATACTGTCATCTTTAATGTCATAAAAATCAATGCCACAAGTTAGTGGAGATGATCTTATGTCACCCACAAAAGGAGGGGGTTTTATCTCGAAGGGAGGAAGTCTACCAGTCCATGCTGAAGCTGGGTAATAAATTAACAAAATCCATTCATCCGGAGTGCTCTGGAGCACTGAATGATGCTGTGCCCGTAGCTGCTGTGCTTGGTGTACTTGTACTGCCACAGCTCAGGGCTTTCATCACCATAGTGCCACCAAGTAATCTTAAAAGCAGACAACACGTGGAAGGTTTTTAGGTAATATTTGCTTTTACCTTAAAGCTGCCTGTTCACAGAATCATTAAGCTTGGAAAAGACCTCCAGGATCATCAACTCCAACCATCAGCCCAACATTCTCATGACCACTAAAGCAGGAAGACTGTGAGCAGCAGTGGGAAACTAACATCTTTCTTGTGCGTAGACTTGAAGGTCTTCAGGAGCTGACCGTCCAGGTTAATTCTGGGTGTCTTCAGAGTTCTGCAAGTCAGGCTTTTCCTACTCTACTGACTCCCGGCCTCACGCTGGAGACAAACAAGCAATTGCAGACAAGTAGTAACTTGTGGGTCTTTTGAAGCAGCAGGAGGAAGACCTCTGTATATTAGTAAGCAGGACTGGTGGCTGCCTTTCTGTTGCAGGACTAGTTAGGACTCCCAGAGCCAGCTTTGTAGCACCCAAACTCATTTTAGCTCTTAAATTAAAGAGTGAGAGAGTTACCTGAAAATGTGACTGGACAAGATTGGCCGTTGCGTATCAGAGATGCAAATTCTGGAACTACTCATTTTTATTTTTTTTATGTAGCCTTGTCTCGTTTCCATCCTTGGCAAAAGCCACCACAAGAATGAAATTCCCTGTCTCCTGCACTGCCCTGTGTTCTCCACGCCACTTCATCATCCCAGAGCCTGGGCAGAAATGGGTTCTTTCCAAAACTGGGTGTACGGCCAGGGAGGCTGGGAGGGTTGGGTTGGTCAGGTATTTGCCAAGTAAGAAATGATCTCCTCTTTGTTAGAATCAGAGATGAAGGCAGCTGAAGTCATCTTATCGATGCCTCCTGTGGCTCCCTGTTCCGTCTGTAAAGAACATCGTCTGTGCGGGTGCCTGTACACGCGTGTGCATACGTGTGTGCATCTACGTACGCGTTTAGGCACGCGCAGACAAGACTCTTACTGCTGCCCTTTCATCTGGGTATTCCTTCTGCCTTGAGCTCGGATGGAGATCTACTTCCAGCTAATTGGTTTTATTTTGCATAACTGCTGAACGCAGCCTTTATTTTTCAACTGCTTTTACTTAATGGAAAATAATGTTAATAAGGGGCATAAAATATGGATGTTACCTGCCCCTAGACTGCAGAGATTCCTCGAAGTCCTGAAGTACCAGTGTGTATGTATTAATGTAGTCACTTATTTCCTTCCCTCTGCTAATAACAGATCTGGCTACAGCAGTCAGTTTGTGTAGAAGGTTTCCGTAGCTACCGGGAGTGATGCGGTCGGTCCTCTCTAGGCAGCTCTGCTGGGCAGAACTGCCCCCCTTCCACGGGAGAGGGGAATGTTAAGTTGACCACGATGGAATTTGCAGGAGAGTTCCTGCCCTTGCAGGTGATCAGTGCCTCCGGGAGCCCGGTGGCACGGGGGGCTGGTCTGTGTTTGGAAGCAGGTGGTTGGAGGGGCGAGTTAAACAGCAAGGTGGGAACCGGCACGTGGTGCTCTGTGAAACGGCAGAGGCTTGACTGCTGAGAGGGTTTGGCCTGGCCTGTTGTGGACTTAATCAGCAGAGACCTCTGCTTTATTGAAATGGATGATAAGATCGATTCCTGTAGTGAGTTACAGCCATGTTAAGTGTTGGAGTGACACGACTCTTCGTGGACAGAGATCCCTGTAAAAGTGTGTTCCCTTGGCTGGTGTATTTTAAATGAGCAGTACAGAGCATTACGTTCCTCTTTGAAGAGTCTGTTGTTGATGCAAGTGGAAAGGTTGAGTGATGTGTCGATCCATCTTTGCTTGCGTAGGGCTAAGGTTTCTTGAAAAACATCATCTTGGATCACAGAGCTTCTGCCCTGGAGAGGGTGGACCAGCCATGGAATCACAGAATGGTTTGGGTTGGAAAGGATCTTAAAGACCATCTAGTCCAATGCTCCTGCTGTGGGCAGGGACACTTCCTGCTAGAGCAGGTTGCTCAGAGCCCCATCCAGCCTGGCCTTGGACACCTCCAGGGAAGGGAATCTCATCACATGTGTTGGAGCTGTAGAGGCCTTTCACGAGGTCTTTCAGTGTTCCATAGCTGTTACGACAGCCTTCCCTTTAAGCAATTCCAACAGAGTATTTATTGGTGTCTGGGAGCTTTTCATTACCCGGTGTTGGGGCATCGTGTAACTTCTCACATGCCCTCTGCAGATCTGCCCGGTGTTGGAGCTGGAGCTGCCCAGTGGAGGTGCAGAGCTGATGTCTGATCATTACGTTTGTTAGACTGGGCGCTGTCCTCTTCAGAAAGACAAATCGGGCTGGTTGCCCTCAAGTTACATTTGTCTATAGTTGAGAACTCGAGTAGACTTGAATTGTCCTTGTTGCTGTTACCTCCCCTGGATCGCCTTGTCCTGCAGCTTCTTTTGAAGTCCCTTTATTTTATAAAACCTGCAGTTTCTTTTCTGCTAAACCAAGTACAGCTCATTTTAACGTAAGGGAATGTCTCCATCTAAAAGGAGCGGCTATAAACTGAACCGTAGCGTTAGTAAACCTGAAAAATGTTGGGCTGTCAGGCTGCCTTGAATGATGGCTTTTCCACTGACAGCGAGTAGGAGACCCACGTGTGGGAGCAGCTCTCCTCTGGCTAGTGCAGGATTTCCGCCCGGTTATCTTTGCAGACGTTATCTGAAGCGTAGGCTCTCCAAGCTCCACATGTCTGCAAGGCAGAAGGAAAACAGAAGTTGTCTCAAATCTGCAGAAAAGTGAGGGAGCCTTTAGAATGTTCCTGGAGAGGGATGAGCACTGGGAGGCTGTCCGCTGCCCTACTTTGCAACCTCACACGCCATCGGAATAATCGAGTGTGGAGAGAGCGAGCCCCGTGGGCTGCGTTACTGCTTCGCCGAGGGAAGCCTGGCTGATGGGGACAGTCCAAGCTTAGAGCAGAAATGGTCATTAAAGACTCGTGCAGCCTGGTTGTAGGTTGGGTGTGTTAGCAGCACCAATTAACAGCCAAAGTAACGCTTTGCTTGGGACAGTGGAGAAATGCCTGCTGTCCAAAGTAGCAGAACCCTTCGAATTGATGGATCCTCTCTGGAAATACTGAATAAACCCCAGAATTACGCGGACTCTTACAAGGGATCGTGAAATGGAAAGAACTGCTCCTTTCAAAGCCATCAACTTTTCCAAACTGCAACTTCAGAATTTCAAAGACAGATGTAGGATGTTAGAAAAGCCAAGGCTTGTCAGCTAGAGCTTGTTTGTTCAAATGACTTTCCCTGTCGTCGTGTATCGGCCTCGTCGCAGCAGTTTCCGCGGCGCTCTGACAGTTGCTCGCTCTTTGTTCAGGCTATGGACGTGCCCGTTGAAGGGAATGATGATGGGTGTTAAGGACACCCTGTTGGCATTTGGGTCCTGCTCCCCCCTGAGCATCTTCTGCAGCATCACTGCTGCTGCCTTGCCCTTTCCCCATCCCCTGGTGCAGGTCCCAGCTGAGACTGTAACTGCTGCCCAGCTGTCTCTGGGCCACTGCCCGGGGAGTGTCATGAGCCCACCTGTGCTGGTTTCCCTTGTGTCAGTGTGTAGGTCAGTGAGCAGCTTTCGGATCTGTGAGCTGTCCTGCTAAGTGGAAAGGTGACTAACAAATGCCCGCTGGTCACTTTGTGACCAGCTCTGTCACTTTGTGCTCTTGGGTTCACTTTCTTTTACTTGTCCCCTTCCACCTCCTGAAGCTTGTTTCTTTTTTTGACTTAGGCTTTTTTTCCTTATCCAAAGCACACATATACATGGGTATTTATTTCTATATGCATTCCACCCAAGACTTTACCTGAACCCAGTGTGTATGCTCACGCCTGCTCACGGGTTGACTCCCACTGTCCTTACCCAAGTGAAAGACCAGCAAGAGCTTGGAGCACTGCTTGGGTCTGTCCTGCCTCCTTGGGTGCCTGATGTGCAAGATCAGTTACGTGCAGCTGAACAGGCTACAGACAGCTTGAGGATCTCCAGGGCTGTTTCAGTGTCGCCCGGAGCTTGATTGACCTGTTCTGTGTTGTAGGCTTTTTGCTATGGGAAGAAAAAGCTCAAGTGTGAAGAGCAGCCTGAATCAAAAGCTGCGGGAAAGGTTATTAGTGATCTGATAGCAGTTGGACTTGATAGTCTCAAAGGTCTTTCCAAGTCTAAGTGATTCTGTGATTCCTTAAGTGGAACTGGGGAGATATCAGAGGTGGAAAAGGAACTGACCCTGAGCAAGCTGTGGTCTGAGGAACTGTGGCTGAAGTTCTGCCTTGGCTTTGGAATTGTGTTGACAAGGTGAGTCACAGCTTTGCTAAACCCAGCTAAAGTGAGAAGTTAAGATGTAGAATCACAGAATCATTTGGGTTGGAAGATCAGGGTTTGAGTTTAAGATCCTGGAGTCCAACCACCCCCAGCACTGCCAGGGCACCACTGACCCCTGGCCCTCAGCACCACAGCTCCACAGGGGGGCTTGGAAACCCCTCC
>JANIJG010020995.1:60416-71793 GCA_024611175.1 Megaceryle torquata
GGTCTGGGGCGGGCTTGACGAATATTTTGGCAGAGTTGGTTTAAGTTTTCAAAGCCCTCGGGAGAGGAGAGCAGGGTGTCCCAGCTTTTCTTTTTGATAGAAGGCCGCTGGCTCGGATCTGTACCCGGGAGGTGTCTCCAGAGGGACCTTCTCGCCAGACGCAGGGTTTGTTTTCCCGAGAGCCAAAATGCGCCCGGTTGCCGGAAGCGTCCCCGAGTGCGCGATCGACGGGGTGAAGCGCAGGCAAACTGCCTGTTCCAAGCGCTCCCCACCGGGCTCGTGGGTGAACAGCTTCTGCAGCCTCAGCCAAGGGCTCCGAGTGTGCACGGGAGCAGCCTCGAGATCAGAGAGGGGCAGCGGAGGTGGGCAAGGGGCTGGAGCACAAGTCTTGAGGAGGGGCTGCAGTTACTGGGGGAAAGAAGAAACGGCTTCAGGTTGTGACTGAGAGAGGTTGAGGAACACTTTGTTCCCCTGGAGGGGTGTCCAGGGCTGTCCCAGGCTGCCCAGGGCAGGGGGGGGAGTCCCCGTGATCCCTGGAGGGGCTTCCAAGCCCCCCGTGGAGCTGTGGTGCTGAGGGCCAGGGGTCAGTGGTGCCCCGGCAGTGCTGGGGGATGGTTGGACTCCATGACTGTAAAGATCTCTTCCAGCCAGTATTATTCTGTGATTGTATGAAGCATTTCAACGCTGCGTTGTCTGTGCAAGGTGCAGTGATCAGGTTCAGAGGCAACTGAAAGCACGATGTCATTTTTTGTTCAGTTTAAAGCAGAATGTGCTCTCAAGCTTTTGATTACAGGTCAAATACTGAATGAAGAAATGGGAGTGAGATTGGGGGTCGTGGTAGTGGGGGTTGCTGTTTATTTTTCACACCATCAAAAGATTTTAGGTTTGGGTTTTTTTTTACATGTTTGCCATGAGTGGAGGCTAGAGAGGCCTTGCAGAGCCTCAGTTACCTTCACTGGACCAGTGTTACGACACCTATTGGAGCAGGACTCAAGAAAACTCATAGCTCTTGAGCTAAGCAATAGCTTCCGAGAATTGCAGGGTCATTTTGGTTGGAAGAGACCATTCAGCTCATCAAATCCCACCCTTGGCCTAGCACTGACCTGTCCTCTCGCTGTTAACGGGAAGGTTTTGTCGGAGCCGTGTCGCTCCACTCTGTAATTCCTCGGAGAACTCGTGAGATCGCGCTACGCCACGAGACGCCCAGCACGCCTTTGGGCAACTGCAAAGTGTTGTGTAAACTGTCATGTGGCCCCGATTCCTCCTTGCCTGAGCTGACCAGTATGTGCAGTGACTGGCAGCAGTCCTCCCAGTTACCAGCTGGGACAGTTCTGCTGTGACAGTAAATGCCAGAGCTGGTGAAGACTGACAGCAGGAGGAGCTGGCATGTTTAGCTGCTGAGGAACAGGTCCAGGGATTCCTCTTCAGCTACTTGAAGAGGGTGTAGGTGTATGTTTTCCTGGGAGCTGTCTGGCAAGTGCATGTTGAGTTTTTGTAAAACACCAGGATGAGCCTCTCAAGGAGCAGGGATGACTTTTCCTCTTGCTTTACCAAGGGCTGGATTATGCCCCAAAGTGCTGTGTCTGAAGTGGGCTGGTAACTCAGCTTTGGTTTAAAGCCTCCGGAGCTCAGGGCAGGGGCAGCAGCAGCTCCAGGTAACGGGATGTGTGTCTCTCAGAGTGGTTTTATTTTAGTTATCTACAGGATTATTTTAAGCTGTTGCCTCGAGGGTTTCTTCACAACCAGCACAACATGCGACCCGAGGAGCTGAGCTGCTGTTGTGGCTTGTGGCGCATGTTGTGCCGAACGGATCTCCTCTGAGCCGTTCTTGCAATGACTTTGCTCTTCCACAACTGGAAAATGGGATCAGTTCTTAGAAATTAAGCAGCACTCACTTAGAAAGAGACTAGAAAAGGACTTGGTGCAAGGGTGGTAACTTCGGTTGAGGCAGACGGCCCTGTCGTATTCACCTGTCCTGGTGGCTGCCCACAGAAATGCTGTGCACCAGTGTCAGTGCCAGTACGGTCCAGCTCCCTTTGCAGGGACCGGAGTTTGTATTCTCCATCATCCGGACCGTTGGCAGAGGTGTTAGACAGTACTGGCCCTGCTGCCAGCTGCTGGGGTGCTCCACTGCTGCCTGGCCCCAGCTGGGCGTTGTGCTGGTGCTCACCACCTCCGGGCTGGGCTCTTCGGCCAGCCTTCCACCCGCCTCACCGTGCCCTTATCTGTCAGGGTGAGGGTGCTGGGGGAGGCGGTGGTAGGGTCGACAGCACCAGCTGCTCTTGCCTCACACCCACCCAGCTCGTCGAAGTTCATCGGCTTGGCTGTTATTGGCTTGAAGGGAACCCAGAGCCACGGGGGTCTAGTGCTGGCCCTTGGCAAAGCTTAGTTTGAAGCGATGGTAGGAATAGTTAAAGAAGCTTCTAGTTGTTCTGCCTTAAGTCTCCCTCGTGGGACTAGGTTTTCTGCGACTGAAAAGCTCTTTTGCTCTTCTTCTGCGACTGAAAAGCTCTTCTGCTCAGGTTCAGCTGCACTAACTCAGTGCCACCTGGGTGCCTTGGCAAGAAAAGAAGCCCCCCCCCCATCTCCGTTTGATAACGTGACGGTGTCGTTCCCACGACGCCGGTTCTAAGTTTGGGATTTGCATTAACTTCATCCAGTGCTAACATTGCCTTTGATTTCTTGCAGATACTTCAGCTTCTGGGCCAATGGTTGTAGAAAATGGAGACCATGGAATAGAAGATCACCACACAGGTACGTGCTTAATGTATGAAGGACACATGTCAACTTCTTTAGTAAAACCTCACCGTGACCAAATGCATCTTCTTTTTGAGTCTCTTATTTCTTCAAACGTGGTTGGGTTTTGAGGTTTGGTTTTTGGTTTTGGTTTTGTTTTTTTTTTTTTGTTTTTTTGTTTTTTTTTTTTTTTTTTTTATTTTTAATTTTATTTCATTATTTTTTTTTAAATGATCTTTTCAAAGAATTTGAAACAAACCAGGACTTCATTCCTCTTTGGGTTTGCAGTTGCCAGGTTGTGTAAAGCCTCGTTCTGAGGACGTGTTGCTTTATCCACGGTCAGTGTTGGGAAGGCAGCTGATCTAGGGCACTGATATCTAAATGGCTTTGCAGTGACTCCGTGACATTCCTAGCTGGGCTCTGCCCTAACCTGCTCCCCATGAAGCAGCTGGTGATGCTTCCTCTCTGAGCACACCATCCTTTGAAGCAGCTTTTTCATTCACTGCTCCTTAGCTGCTGCTGAAATCACGCTGCTTTGTTTATTGTCAGGTTCTCCTTCCACCCCAAACTACCCTTCAGTAAACAGCTCCGAACAGTTGCCTTAGCAGTGCCAGAGCTCAGCAGAGGTGTTCTGAACCTCTTGTCCATCAGTCTTAGGACAGCTTGGTCTACAAGAAACTTGATGGGACTGAAGTGGGACCTGTATTTCTGACTTGTGAGGAATCTGGGAAGGAGCAGATCCTTCCAGTCAGCCCAACATATGCTGACAGTCTTACTTTAGCACTTACACCAGTTCCCTTTTATGAAACTTTCTTACGAGGAATTGGTTTTCCCACCAAATTCCAAGTGTTGGGGACGAGCAGAAGCCCCCTGTGGCTGTGTGCACGAGCCGGCGGCTCGTTTCCTTCTGCGGGGAGGAGGGTGCAGACTTTGACAGGCCACGCTGTAGATAAAATGCTCCGAAGTCGATGGTCAGCCTGGCACGGGCAAGAGCTGTTGATTTGGGTCGCCCTATTCAGATGTCCAGCTCAGCTTCAGCAGGACAGGCCCTTGCTAAGGGTGTTTGGGTGGGCGCAGCATTAACGTCCCAAGGAAACAGATAATAATCTGGGAGCTCGTGGTGACCGTCTGGCAGTGGGGACAGGGGTGAATGAACCCCCCCCACTTTATTTTTTTTCCCCTATAATTCTCTTTTGAGTGAGAGCAAGTTTCGTGTTCTTACTGAGGATGGGAACATCAAAATTGATCTCTGTGCTTCGTTTGCCACCGTAGATTCTGTCAAAAGGAAGCTGTGCCTCTTTCGTAATGTAGCATAAAACTGAACTTAAGAAAACTTCTAAACTTTCCTCAGGACACTTCCTCCCTTATTTTTAATATTTCTAACTAAAAGGAGATAATAAAATCAGATTTACGATACTCCAAGTATGACTAAATACATTGGGGATTTTTTTATTGAACTCCTGAACTGTGTTTAAACAATTCCTTGCTATTTACTTACTCCTGGCTTTGTGGAGGTTTAACTCTTCACACACGAAATGCTAGCAGCTTTGATCAAAGATGCTTTCATGTGTCTGAAGCTTGTTAATTTATTTATATGTTCCATCTTTGTGAGGCAGTTGTTTTGGGTTTTTTTCTCTTGTGGAAGGCTGTCTAAAAGTGACATCAAAGTGGCAGAAGCAGCATGGCAAAGGATGAAGAGTCACAGGCATCGCATTAATTAGGTGTTCCAGGAGAACAGAAAGATCTACACAACACGACCACTTCCCAGGCTCTGCCCCTCTACCCCCTTCGCCACGGAACACTTGCAGTCCCCACGGTTCCGTGTTGAGGGGAAGGGAGAAATGCTCATTTCCTATCAGATACCGGAGGGTTTGTAGAGTTGAAGAGCAGCTGATGCTCCACAGAAACAGGCAGGTTGTTCAGAGCAGGTGAAGGCCCTCGGCTGTGCCTGCTGCTGCCTTTACTGGGTGCTGCTGCCTTTACTGGGTGCTGCTGCCTTTACTGGGTGCTGCTGCCTTTACTGGGTGCTGCTGCCCAAAACCTCTTGTCCCTGGCCCTCAGCCACCTGCGCTTTCGGGCTGGCTTATCTTTTCAGCTGGATCTAGTCCCTCACCTGTCCCTTTTTAAAGCTGAAAGGATTCTTCTGCATGTGCAGTGGGGGCTGAGAGAGGGCTAAGGGAGGGCGTGCTCAAGGACACCAGCTTTTTGCCACAGAAAGCGGTGTGGAGAGCTACAGGGAGAGCTTTCAAAGCAGAGCTGCGTTTGAGGTGGATTTTGAAGCAGACCTCGGGGAAAGTCTTGGGGAAGTAGGTAGTTAGGGTAGTTGAAAACGGAAATGTCTGCTCGTCCCTCCGGTGCAGGCCACGGGAGGCATCGCTCCCACCTTTTTTTCAGCTATTGAATCAACCCGGGTGGTATCTCGCTCATGTTTCATCGCAGGCAGCGTTATCTACGGGCATCTGGTGCACAGCTCTGCGGAGGTCGGAATGGGTCAGGTCTGAGAGCTTCGTGCTGGCTCAGCAGCCTCTGCTGCCTCCTGACCGCATCCCCTGCTCCCAAGCACCGTAAACGCAGAGACCCAAACCTGATGTAACTCAGGGGCAACCCCCATGTTAGCTCTTGAGTTGGTTTCGTTACACCAGTGATTTGTCCAAACCAGCCATGCAAGGACACGCAGGGTCCAGCTTTCGGACGGTCAAGGGGAAACGTGGTGGTGGCTGCTTCCTCGAGGGTCCAAAGCTGTGGCCGTGAGGCTGAGAACCGAACCCCCCGTGCCCGCTGGCGTTCCCCACAGGGGACAAAGCAGCAGCTTCCTCTGCAGGGTTCAGTTCTCGGCAGCCCCGAGCCCTCTGTGGTGACTGCTTATTTGGTTTGGGGGCTCGTGGGTTGGGGCGTTTTGTTTTGTTTCCTTTTATTTGTTTTTGAGAATTGAGAGCTCGGGACTGGGAGCTCTGGCTCCAGTGCTCAGCACATCGCCCGAAACTCTCACTCTTAAATCCGTTCTTCCTTATAAGGCTAAACAGAGGAGCGGCTGGTGCCGCGTCCCGAGGGAGGCTCTGCACATCTGGAGCAACTCAAGCGAGTCGGCAAAGGGTGCGGGGAGATGGCTGATGGCTCGTGATGGTCTGGGAGCCAGCTGCCAGCTCACGATGCCAAGGGCACGGGGTGCTTAGGGAAGCTCTTAACAGCACGTTTAAAACAGCAACCAAAAAAGCGTGATTTTCTTTCAAACAGTGCAATGTTTGCCACTCCTTATTGCAGGATATTTGCCTAGAGTTCAAAGGAATTCTGTATTTAAAAAAAAAAAAAAAAAAGACAAATTTCTGGAAAGAGATCCAGCAAGGACGTTCCAGTGGCTTAATCTGGATACCTCTGGTTCTAAGATGCTGTTGATGGTCTTGCTGGAAGGTGAGAAGTGACCTGGGGAAGTATCGCTCCTTGCTGTTCATACTTTCCCTAGCTGGACTTTTCTCTCCACCCAACCTGCTTCTCGTTCTGCCATCGGAGGTTGGGTCACAGAAGTACTTGGGTCGCTGTTTCCAGTCCCAATTGCGCTCTCTTCGTTTCAAAGCAGCGTCCCGAGCTGCTGCAATTTGTCGCTAGTCTGGATTTACCGCAGCCGGCGCGGCGCCGTGCCCTGGCACCACCAGCGGGGTATTTTCAGACGCTTCTAAAAGCAAAATTCCGTGTGTGTCTACTCTGGCTTTTGGCAAATCTCCTGGCTGCACTAAATGAAATGTTGCTTGTTGTGCAGTGTGCTACCTGAATGTTCATGTTCACTAATAACTTGCGCTTTTTTGCCCCTTTCCCCATCCCCTTTCCCTCTCCTACTTCTTCTCCTCTCTTCTATTTTCTCCTCCTAGAAGCCTAGACTGTCTCCTAACACTGGGGCTGCCACTGACACAAGACCAGTGTACTTTTCTACCTGCCATTACACTTCTAAAATCTTCAGCATTTTAACCAGAGCTCTTGCTTTACATCCTTGGACTTTACGTGTAGAAGAAACCAAAGGGTAGCAGTGCTGCGGCCGATCAGCCCTCCTCCTCCTCCCTCTCTGCTCTGCAGTGCTTGTTGAAACCTTCCTTTCTTTGTGTAAGCACAAACGTGCATGGTGGTTTTGAACTGCGCGATTTCAACGCTCCCACTGGTTTTTAAATCACCACGACAGCTCCATTTCCATTTATTTATTTATTTATCGATTTAGTTCAACCACTTTTAAATTTAATTTATACCCCTTTTTCACGGACGTTTAATACCAGAAGGTGTGAGGTTGTGCTTTCCTAGCGGGATGGGTCCACCATGACTGCAGCTGCCTCCCCTCCTCCCCGTGCTCACCGCAGCCCCTTAGAGTACCGCTGAGTTTTACCTGCCTTTGCCCTTGCTGCTTTGAAACCTTCTCGTACCAGGTTTTTATCTTTAAGAACATTGGCTTCCAAACAGGCGTTTTCACATTGTAGCACTTGCCCTACAGACTCGAGAGGGAGATGAGGAAACCCCGTGTTTACAGAGGTATGAGCAGGTTGTCTCTGGTTTGGCAGGGCTGGAGGATGGGGTTCAAGTGGTTGCTGTCGGCGGGGAGGGTGAAGGACAAGGGCCAACCCCATATTCCTGCCTCGGCAGCTGCTTTGCTGCCGCTTCCTCCTGCGGAAAGCCTGGGCAGCCAGGGAGAAAATGTCCTTTCTTGACCAAAACAAAGCTAGAGGTATGAAGTGAACGACAGCCTCGGGTGAAATTTTACCCGCTGTGAAAGATAATCTGCCCCTTCTAAAGCAGGGAGAAACAAAAGATCTAAATCATTAAATCTGGACTGAAATCATTACGATGGGTTCCAGCAACGCCAAAAGGAACGGGCCTGTTTGAACCTTAGGACAGGGAGGTCAGCGAGTCCTTGCGCTTCCTGATGTCTCCATAAAGCTTGGAGAGCTCTCCAAGCCCAAAGGTGTTCGTCACCTCCATTCAGCAGATAAAATGCAAAAGAAGGAAATAATTTAGAGAGACTGCCTACTATTTTACCCGGGGCGAGCTCGGCCCGGGTTTTGTAGCTGAGTGTTTTGTTCGAGGATAGTTGTGTTTTGTAGCCAAAGGTGCCGTGCCTTCGGCACCCGATAAAATGCAGGATTTATTGGAACCCAAATCCAGCCTGAGGTAGGACGTGATTCTCCAAATTGCCAAAAGCCAGCGTGCTTTCACTTCCTAGAGGTGCTCTCTTCTTGTGAAGAGAGCAGCTGGCACCTGAGCATTCCCAGTACCCTGCTCGTACCCGTGGCTACTGCTCTACCAGGGATCTAGGGGCAGAGTGCTGCACCTTGAATGATGCTGCTGCTATTGCCCCCAGAAGGCTTCCTCTGAACATCTCCCTCAGCAGTGACCCATCCAGTCTTCATTTATGTGTTGGGCTTTTTCTAACCCAGGACCTCTCGTGCTCCCCAGCCAGGGTGAGGGAGTGCAGAGCTGCTGCAGTGCTTTGTGTGCGATTGGCCTGTTTGCTGATCGGACTTTGCTGGCTTTTGTTGGCTACTTGGTGGCAGTTTATTGCTTTCCCCAACATTCAAAGCCTCGTTAGCAGCTCACATCCTGGTGGTGGCGATTCCAGAACGCTGTTGGCTTCTCCTCTGAGGTGGAGAGCTGTGATTGCTGAGCAAAACGGGTGCCTGCGGGCACTCGCTGCCAACGCCCAGCCCTTCCCTCGCCCACCTGCCAGAGCCACCATGGAATAGCCCGAGACCAGCACATTTGGGACCAGATGCTGACAAAAAGTACAAAAAGGAGCGTTTCCCTGTAGACTATAGAGCAGTAATGGTACTGGGATGCAGGATCCACTGGCGAGTACGGCGGTGACAGTTTGCCTTCTGTCCTTCTGGTTTTACTGGGAATAGCTCCATGTGATAGCATGGAGCTGGCAGCCTTTGACCAGTCTCCAAAGCCTCACCAGTGCCCTGCTGGGGTGGTGGAGGGCCCTGCTCCCGTGGCTCTGGGGGCCACCTGGGACCATTTCTCCAGCCATACTTCCCACGTCGGCTCTGCCGCTCGGTGAGCTGGGAGCAGCGGCGTGCGAGGCGAGGAGAGCTGCTTGGGCCTTCTCCTTCTCATGAAGTGCTTTCCTCTTGGGGGATTTTTGGTGTCTGTTGCCATAAAAGGAGATCATTGTGTTCTTGGTTTTATTTTTAAAGACTTCCTTGTAGCTAATTTATTTTTTTTGTATGGTAGATTTTGGAGCAAGGCAGCAGCACGGCTGGTCTTGGAGGCTTTTTAGCTCAGTTCCACAGGTCATTCTTTCTCACCTTTTTGCCTTAAGTGGGCTTAACTCTTTGTGCCCTAGAAACAGTAAATCCTAAATGACAGCGAGAAAGTTTCAGGTTGAGTACCAGAAGGTGTCAGACAAACTGAATATCGGAGTCTCCCCGGCCAGAGATGCTTTGTGCCATACTGCTTTAAAGCGTGGGCCAGAGCTGACTTTGCTGCCTGGCGCGGGACCTCCCGTCAGCGACACGGGGCCGAGCACTTTTCAGTTCAGCAGGGCCAGCCCCCAGCAGCCCAAAGCCAGCGCAGCCCCCAACGCAGCCAGGGACACCCCCGGGCTTCAGCCACTGTCTCAGCTGCTGACACAAATCCATTCATTCCATTCCACCACCGCTTTTCGTTTCCCCTCCATATTTTCATCCCCGTTTATTTGAAATGTCCTTAAGGTTGCAAATTCGAATGTGACCGTGGTGGAGGAAGGCAGCGGGTGGGTTCTGCGTGCTCGTGCTGGTTCTGCCTTCCAGGACTCTTGGGAAAGCTCCACACTGTCACACGTTTCCCTTTTGCTGGGGCAGAAGCGCAACGTTGCTGTCCTGGGGGGCTGAATGGCTTGGGCAAGGGGGAGGGAGGGGAGTTTGGAGGCTCAGCGCAGAGCGTTGTATCTTTTGTTGCTCCCAGAAAACGTCCTTGTGTCTTGCAAAAACTCCATGCGGTAGAAGAACACCGCGGGCAGAGCGCGTGTTGTTCGCCAGGCGTTATTTTTGCAGAGAGCCAGGTAGCTGCCAAACGTGTTCCTCTGTTAAGTGTCGTGTCACACTCGAGTGCCCTTCTCCGGTCTGCGGAGACGGTACCAAACCTTCACAGAACCTCCTGTAACTCTCCTGTGCTTACAAGCCTGTCTGTTACCACCTCTGATCTTAACGGTTCCGATGCTTTGTATGATGTGAAGCTGTATATCGCTGTGGAATAAATCACCCTAATAAACATCTCAAACTAACCTCTCCCGAGTCGTACTGTGGTGAGAATGAATCTGCTGGGACGGTGCTGCTCGGTCACAGTCAGCCTCTACGGGTAGCTGCGCGTGCTGGCTGGAGCACACGGGTGTTACTGCTGGAAATGCCTTAAACTGGAGTCGTGTGCTCTTTGAAAACACCTCCATCCGAAAGTTGCTTTGGCTAATAGAGTTAATATGTGAAAAAGGAAATTCTTTCCCTGAGCCACCTGATTCTGTTGTTGTCGGGGAGGGGGGTGGGCAGAAACAGAAGGAAGATCTCTTCCCCCCCGTGCCGAAGGAGTAAAAAGTGAGCTGGGGGTGGCTGAGATGGATGCTCGTTTCCCTGGTGGTTCTTCAGGAGGAGCTAGCTAGGAAATGATGTCTGGTGTTTCGCAGCATCTACGTTCTGCGAGGAGACGCAGAAAAAGGCCGTGCCCGTGGGCAGGGTGGCCTACGCTTACCGGTATTTTGGAGCGTAGGATGTTTATGGGGAAGCATTTGACTGCCACCCCAGCTGAGGCCCAGCCTCTGCTCTTTGTTGTCTGACCCTCTTTTGCTGAAGCTGCTAGCACACGAAGTTTTAACAAAACTTCAATGAAAACAGACCAAGAACAACCCCAAGGAAACCCCCAACCTCCTAAGGAAGGACTCTGTTAGCTTTAGCATTTGGTAAATAGGACACCTGAAGGTGGGCTCTTTGAATGAAGCCTGGTTTTTGTTCTTTTACCTGCCTGCACGTTCCCCGTCTGCTGCGTGTTTTTTATTTCTGGAGGCTTTTTCACTCCCTGGACTGAAGGGAGAGCCTTTGAGGCCTTTCACAATGGCTCTGCATCCAACCCAGCCCTGTTTGCTAGGGGAGAGTTTGTGTTTTCTGTTGCTCCAGTCTAAAAAAAGCAGCAAACTGAATAATTCAGAAGCCTCGTTCGGCTCTTCAGACGAGCATGACTAAGAGGGTTTGTGTGTGTGCCTGTTTGATCTTTCGGGAGTGTTTATTTTTAGGCCTGAGCTGGGTGTGGGAGGGAGAAGTGGGCGTCTCGATGAAGTGGGGGGCGGAGGCTGGGGGTCTTGTGTCTCTGTGCTCTGTGCCTCCCGCTGAGGGTCTGGGTGGGAGATGGAGGCATTGCTGGCCATGTTCAGCTTCCCCCTGGCTGCTGGAGGATGAGTGTGGAGCATGAAGGTTCGTGCTCTGTGGGTGCCCCTTCTGTAGTCTCTGGAGGAGCTGGGGCTCTGTCAACCGAAGAAACCCTGCAGCTGGCCAAGGAGTTGGGTAGCAGTCTGTGTAACCTCAGCTCAGGGGCTGCTCACCAGCAGTTGGAAAGCAAGGATCCCTGGGCTGGAACCCCTCTGCTGGGAGGCCAGGCTGGGAGAGCTGGGGGGGTTCAGCCTGCAGAGGAGAAGGCTCCATCT
>JANIJG010020995.1:73944-84521 GCA_024611175.1 Megaceryle torquata
ACCCTGCTCTGGTTGCAGATGGCCCTGCTCCCTGCAGGGGCTTGGACCAGGTGACCTTTAAGGTCCCTGCCCACCCAGAGCACTCCAGGGTTCCATGCAATCAGGTGGATGCACAGCGTGTAGCGCTTCCCTGCCAGGGAATGCTGTTCACCCTATGTCTGCGTCTGGTAGCAAGGTTGGAGCTGCCTCCTGATGGGCACTCACCAGTAGCTGAGGGAAAGGGACTGTAAAGAAGTGAACCTTAGGCTGGCTGAACCAAAATGCTGATTAAATCCTGAAGTTCAGTCTACTCTGACATAAATCAGTCTCCTTTTTTACATACATTAAATGACATGCTCAAGAAGCTTTTCTTCCCGGGCCATAGTCTTGTTTGCTGCTTCTATCAAATCAGCTTAAGTAGTTGTGTAACGAGCTCTGTTATTCACAAGAAAGTAGAGCATGGCAGGGCCGCTGGAACCGCTCCGCGCGATGCTCCGCTGCCCTGGGGACAGAGGGGACCCCGTCCCCCTGCAGTTCCCCGCGAGGCCGAGGACACCGGGGTGTTTCTGGGCGGTGTGCGGAGACAAAGCTCAGCGATGAGGAAGGGAAGAGGTGGGACTTTAGCTCTGGGTTCCTAAACAGCTGCTCGCTGACGTGTGAAGGACAGTAAGGGTTGGAACCGGTACAGCTACTGGGAATCTATGGAAAGCTCCAGTGATGGCTACGAGTAAACGGATGAACCTTTTTTGTTGCGCTTACCACGTGCTGTTGCTGTGGCCCTGTCTCTCTTAAACGGTATTTTCCCAGCAACCCCTTACTTTTGCTTTTCACTTTTTGCTTCTGACCTTTGGTTCGAAGGGGGAATGTATCCTGACTTGACTTGTTGGGTAGCAAATAAAAAAGCTTATAATGAGGTGGTGCATATGTGGAGGAGTCTATTAAAAGCTGTGTGGCGAGGCTTAGCGAGATTAAAAAATGGTAATGGAAACCCTGTAGTTTTTGTAGTAAGTTTAAGAGTCAATTCTGGCAACCATCTGACAGCTGGATGAATTCGTGTGGGTTTTATAAAGCTTGAATTTCCTCGGCAAGTAGCTGTTACTTAAAATACTCAAGCCACGAGCTTTCGAGTTTGTATCTTGAATTTAATATCTTATTAGTGCGTTGAACCCCCCTGATTTGCAGAGGTGTGCTTCGGAAGAAGTGTGCAAATGAATACTGAAGAGAAAACACCAACCTTTTTTTTTTCCCCTCTCTGTCTGCACTTCATCAGCCTTTACACACAGCCAGCTCCGTTGCCATTTCTCAGAGCTGTGTTTCCGTGGCCCCAGAATATTTTCTCGCGGACGCGGTTGGACACCCTCTTCAAACAGGCTGCTCTTTCCAGGGGTTTTGGAGGCAGGGGGAAGAGAGACTGAGGCTCATGGCTGCAGACAAGTAGGACCACTTGCCCTGCCTGCCTTGGCATCCAAAGCTGTGCTGTCATCCTACGTAAACACCCATCTTCCCTTTAAACAGCCTGCCTTTCTGGCCCTCACTGCAGGTTGAAAAGGTGCTTTCGTTGTTTTTTTCCCCTCTTTACCACCTCAGACAATATCCTGGTTCATGTCTTGCTCATTCCGACAGCTTGTGCTCTGTTTTTTGCAGTGACCCTTTAGATGGCTGGAATTTATACGCCCTGTGTGCTTGAGAGACTCGGCAAAGGACAGTAAACCAACCAACAGTACAGTAAAGCACACAGCAAAATGAAGCTGAGTCTCAGCCCTTCAGCGTCACTTTTTTGCTAGATCTGGTTAATTACTTTAGCTTAATAAGAAGAAATTATCTTTCATATTGGATCAGTTAGCTTAATATTTGCTGAGCCCCAGGGATAAGCTACTGAGCCAATGGCAGAAGGCACAGAGGAAGAGAGGACCGTGACTCCGCAGCGATTTAGTCACCGCGTGCCTGCAGGAGGGTGGCCGGGAGCTCCGGGGACACCCCTGTGCGGCGGAGGCTGCCGGGAAGGTGGGTTTGTGAGGGACACGCTGCCCTGCTCCGGGCTCCTCTTCCTAGGGCACTGTGAAACTCTGCCTCTTTTCACCTCTGCTTGCTGTTTGAAAGCTGAGGGGTTCCCTTTGTGAACAGGTGATTTAATAGGGCTCTATCCTGCTTTCAGAAATTCAGCGAGAACTCTGCGGGGGGTGTCAGAGTGGCTTTGAGAGGTCATAAGACCTGGGCTAAATAGGAACCTGGGGGTTAGGAAACTTCCCTAATCCTGGCTCTAGCTGTAGCTCACTCGAGGCCTTAGCTCTTTAATCTTCTTCCATTTCAGTCCCATCACTGAAAATAGGGTAAGGCTGATTATATTGTACATTTTATCTTTTATAGCTATGCCGCATCTGTTATTACCACAGCGTTCTCATTTCGGTGGCGTCGGCCGGTACCAGGGGTAATCTTGGATTAATCTGACCTTTTCTGGAAAAAGACAATCTTGTTGCGAAACGTTTCTGGAGACGGTGAGGCTGAGCGAGGGGGGATCGCTGGGTGTCGGTAGCGAGGGTGAACCTACAGCTCGGAGCAAGTGCATCTTTTAGATGGCCGAGCACATGGAAATTCAACTTGGATGCTTAATTTAGTAAGCTGGCTGCCCGGGATTCCTCGTTAAACCCAGGAAACCACCCTCTGTGCAAGTGTTGTTGAACATCTTCAGCTTACTTAGTCTTGTGTGAGTAATTCAGTGAAACGTAAAGAAATAATAGAGAGACTCATCAGTAATCCCCCTTTTTGCTGTGATTCTGGTACAATTTGTGCAGCTAACTGCCAGCTCCAGCCCAGGGTGCCTTTGGTAGAGTTTGTGTTTCTAAAATCCTCAGCCTTTTGTCCAGTATAGCATGAAAGTTACCTCTCTGCAAACCTTCTGGAGTTAGGAAACTCTGAAACGAGGCGCGAGAGATGCTCAGGATCCTGTGGTCCTCTCCTGGCCGGGGAGCTCTGCCTGGTGCTCTCTGGATGGGTCTCTTCTCTTCTTGGATAAGGCTGCAAGTGGGGCTCCCCCCGTTCTTGGCCATGGTGCAAAATGCAGTGTTTGGTTATTTCTTAAGCAGGTGCTTTTCCTCTTCTCCATTTCTGCTGCTGGACACCGTGTGTTGTCTCTTTTTCCTTCAGCTGAGGAGATAGAAACTCACCTCAGCATGGCAGAGCTGGTCCCTCCTCACTTGAAGCTGCTCTTCCCTGCTGCAAGGATCATGGTTTCTGTGGCACGGAGCTGCTGCGGGGTTTGAAGAGGAGGCTGTTCCCATAAATCTGGCAGTTCGTTTTAGCAGCCGTGAATGGCAAAATAAGCTGCTTCCTGGAGATGACTGGGTAGAAACTGAAACTTCTGAAGAGGCATCTGGCTGTTTGCATTGAATCAGTGCCTCTTAAACTATGCAAGATTAACAGTTCCCGCAGGAGCGCTGGTGTAGCCGTGGGGCTGCGGATATTTCTGCAGACAATCGGTGCTGTAGGCAACCCTGGAATTAGAAATGGCTTAGCAAGGCACAGAAGGTGCATGAGACTTTAGGAAAGTGAACAAAACACATTTCATCCCCCCAGGAAGAAATGATCTGGAAGGGATGGTTGATTTTGCTTCGTCATGTCACTTAGTACATTATTTAGTCTTCTTCCTTTTAACTAGAGCACACTACGCTGGCCCTGTCTCGCCTGAGAAAGCATTTTCCGTCGCTCTCTGTGACAGGTTAGTTTTCCCCTGCCCTCAGGTTAGTCTGGCTTCCTGAAAACCACCAAAGAGCCCGGCTGAACTTGCTGTCTTTCTCTGCTCTGCCTGAACTGCTGGGGATTTAGCAGCCACTTGCACTGAAGAGGGTTGGTGGTTTCCTTCCGAGATGACTGTAGGACTAAATAACAGTGTCTTATTCTTCTGGAGTCCTTTTTTTCCTTTTCTGTGTGGGTTAAAACTGATAATGTTCAATGGCTCTTCACCAAATACAAGAGGAGAATGCCCTGGTAGTTAACGACGGTGCCGCATGGGAAGGCTGGGAGGAGAACTCGGGTTTCCTGAGCCAGCCATTGGAAGTGTTGCTTCCCAACCAGAAACTGGCAGGCAGAGCGTCGGGAGCGGAGATGTGACAGTGCGTGCCAGCAGAAAGCGGTCGCGGGTCCCGTCAGCAGCCTGCGAGGGCTGCACGAACTGCTCCGTGTTGATGGGCTTTGGCAGAGGAGAAGGAGAGAGGTGTCCACGTTCTTGATAGGATGCCACGTATTCTGCCTTAACTGGTACACAGCTTTCCGTGCTGTAAAAAGCTCTCTCCTCCTGGTGCCAGTTCAAGACATGCTGCTGCAGATTGAAATTTGTCAACAGGGTGGAGAGTCCAAGGGCATTTCTGGTAGCGGAGAGCGAGCATCTCATTTCCACCTCCAGCACACGCCAGAAATACAGATTGGGCCGTTCCGTTTAGTCCAGTGTGTCTGAGATGGGCGATAAGAGCATTTCCTCTAAGTCTGAGGAAAAATATGTCTTCTGCTTCTTTAATGTTCAAGTGTGGCTATAAAATAGGAGCCTTGTTGTACTGCGGTGCTACGGTGTCGCTTTGTCAGCTGTCCCCGTTGGGGTGGACCGCGCCGTAGCCGCGTCCCAGCCGGGGCGCTGCTCTAGCTGCCGTGCCTGCTCGCAGCACAGGCGAGCCAAACGCAAACCCGCCTAACCCTAAATCGCATCCTGGGCAGATGCTGTGGAAAGGGGTGACCGGTACCAGACCCGGGAGACCGGAGTGACTTGTTCAAGAGATCAGCTGTGGAATGTTGTTGATGGGATCAACTTTTCTTAGAGTAAATTAACTAAGGAGAGAGAGTCTTTGGAGCCCAGCCTCGTGCAATAGACACAGGCACTGGTTCCCAGTTGTAGGACTGGCTTCTGAGGACCACCGTAGCACTCTTCCTCTGTCAGGTGATTCCCTTCAAACTACCCTGGCTCATCAGATTGGAGTTAATCCCTTGTTTCCGCCGTTGGGAGTACGTATGTATTCTACAGACCGTGGACTCGGTGTATGTCTAGAGCTAGATATAAATGATACCGTGGCCTTTTCCAAACCAACTGAACACGCGAATCTGAAACTTAATGGTGAAGAAAGGAAAAGCTTGGCTTCAATATACTGTTTGAACCCTCAGAGAAATAGGCATTTTAAAGAGAGCGAGTGCACGGATGCGGCTGACACCCTGGCAAACACCTAACACATTGCCATAGGATACTTTTGTTTGCAGTCTGTTTAGTGTCGCGCGCACTGGTGAGAGAAGACAGATATTCAAACAGAATTAAGTTAATACAGAATTACTCCATGGGTTGGTTGTAGCCCCGAACTACGCAGTTAAATCCTCCTAACTTAACCCATTCCCCCCGTTCCAATCCTCATTTATGGGAGTCATCAGCCCCACTCAGAAGCTGATGTTACAAAGGGGCTGGCTGTGATTTCCCCCGTTTTATGGGGATGATTTACCAAGGCTAACGTTGGGCTCAAGCTCTGGGATTATTCAGCGGTCTGGGATCCTTCAGTCAGCCCCCCGAGCTGCAAACTGGTGTGTCTTAGCTGCCCCATTCCGTCGGCGCTGAGGCACTGCGCGTGGTTACTAATGCACTGAAATATCTCTGGTTGAATTACACTACAGAGAGAGCAGGAACCTGGAGGGTGATCTTGGGTAATCAAACCCAGATTCTAACGGCCCTGGGAGGGATTTTTTTTTTTTTTTCCAATGAACACCTTGAAAAATAAGTGTTTTCCAGCCACAGCTTGTGAGCTGTTGCACTGCTTCCACTCCTTGAAGGTCTCTTAGATTTTTCTTCTAACTTAGAATCTTGAAGTGGTTGGAGGTGGAAGGGACCTTTCAAGGTCACCTGGTCCAACCCCCCTGCAGGGAGCAGGGACATCAGCCCCTGTAAAGAGCCCCTCCCCAGCCTTCTTGTAGGCCCAAGAAGTGATGCAGGCAGTGGAGGTGATGTGAGCAGTTGCTCTGGGCGAATACTGGCTTTGAATTTGAGGAAGCTCTTCCACCTCCCTAACAGTTGCCCCCGTAAACTTATGGAGAAGAATCTGTTCCCTTTCCTCCTTTTCTATTTCCCGAGAGAAAGCCCTTGAACTCTTAGTCTTTTCTTTGTGATGTGATAGTTCTGAACGATTCAACATCGTTGTCCATCTTCCAGCCCCAAGTCGTCGTTCTTTATCCCGGGATGCTGGTTAGAGCTGCGTGCCGTGTTTTGCCGAGGAAGTCTCACTGTGGCTTTTGGGTGTTGGTGCCTCCTGTTCTCTCCCTCACCCACTGGGCTTCTGCCTTCTCTCACCTCTTCATCGCCCAGCTCAGTCTCTGTACTTGATGACTAAGCTCAGCCCGTGTTTGTCTTCGAACTCCCTGTTGGCTGCATAAATCCCATTCCTTCATTGTTTTGGTCCCTTGCATGACTTTGAATTTCACTGTGTCAAACTGACTCATGTCTACCCTTCTGACAGTCAAAGTCACGGCGCTTTCCTGGACGGCATCATTCGCTGACTTCATCTTTTAACTTCATTTCATCAGAGCCCTTTCTGATTTCTAAGATTACAAATAAAAATGCTAAGCCTCAGTTGTTCTGAATTCTCGATCTTCCAACTCTAATAACCAGCTCTGTTCCTCCAGCAAGATAATTCCCCTTTTGACATTGCCTTGCCACTTGTCACTTAGCCAATTCTTTATTTACCTTTCTGTCATTTCCTTGTGTCTCCAGTTGCTCTAACGTTTCCCCTGGCTACAGATAAAAATAATTTGCTTTCAGTTAAGTCAAGCCTTCCATGCTCTGTCTAGAAAATCTGTGAGGTTGCATCTCTGAAGTTAACACTAGCCTGGGTTTCAGTGATGCAAACAGCTTATCGTCCAAAGTGTCACTCACATGAATACACATCAGGAAGGTTTCAGGAACTTGGTCTCACAACCAAAACTTGGCTCGAAACAGACAGACAAAATCTCCATTTACATGTCTGTTGCTTGAAGTTTGAGGTAGTTCAGTGCAATACTTATTGTACTAGAGTCACGGTCTCAGATTCATCTCGAGTGGGAGTCGGTCAGTCGCAAAAAGATCCCAATTAGAGTTGCCCAGTTTAGTAGCTGAGAGTGGAGGAAGATCAGATTTACCTGGCCAGACCTGCGCTTCAGATGAGACGGATATAAACTGATTTTCTTCAGCTGCCGGTTGTGAGGTTTGTGTTGATCACCAAAGAGCTGGTTTTAGGGCTTGTGTCCATTTTGGTACCTCTCATTCTTTGGGCTGCTCGTTGGCGCGATTTCCTCGGCAGCTCTCCTGGCAGGCAACGTCCTGCTGGCTGAACGAGTAACCGCAGGAGTATTTGAATTGCTGGATCCCCTTCAGGGTTGTGGTCGGTTAGCTGGAGGTGAGGGGAGCCGAGTCCCGTGGAGACATCGTTGCCGTGCCTTCTGCCGTTTCCCACCCCACCAGCACCTACGGTCCTGCTGCGGTTGCTTCCTAGAAGTGTTTGAGCACTAAATCCCAGGGAAGCGCACAGGCAGAACCGGAGCAGGACACCTCAGCTCTGAACTCGCTGGTTTGAATGAATTATTTTCAAATATTTCAAAATTTGAATTCAAGGAATTCATTTTGCCTTTCAAGCCATACCTCCAAAACCATTGCATTTGAGGCATTTAAGGGCTTTATCTTTTAACCTCCTTGACGTGCTTGAGAGCAACCAACTGCCTAACTATCCGCAGCACCTTTTTGCAGCCTTCCGATGTGCTTTCGCGCGCTGCAGGCGCGTGGGTTGTCGGAGGACACCGGACACACGCGGCGCATTGGGTCCCCGCGCAGGCTGTGGGCCGTTTCCCGCGGCCGTGGTGCGCCGCAGTCGCCCGGCTGCTTTTCAGGGTCAAATTTGCTGTATTTTTCCTAAAACAAAAACAAACCAGGAGCTGCGTCTGGCCCTGGCTGCAGAAATGCCCCGCGGTGCGTTCGCTGCGGCTCTGGGCGCGGCTGGAGCGTCGCGGGCCGTCAGAGTCTTCTATAACCCTGGAAACGTCCGCTCCGCTTACTGTCAGCCGGCGGCAGCTTCGGCGGCTCTGCGGTAGCTGGGTGCCCGAGACCTGGCTCTGTCAGATGCATCTAGGTGAGACAATTCGGTATCAGGCCGGAGACCTGAGGAATCATTGTTATTTGTTTTCTCTACGTGCTGGGTCTGGGGGGTGTAGGTAGGTGGGAGCTCCCATGCAAACCCCCAGCTCCAGCAGCAGCCTTCCCTTGAGGTGAACTGCTTCCCTCCCATGGCTGCTCAGTCTCCACTGCCTTGTCCACGTGAATTAAAGGTACTTTATCGATGAGGTTTGCAGAGAGAAAATAGCACGGACGAGGTTTCTTTAGCGCCGCAAACCACCCAAACCTCCTCAGTGAGGAATTAAACGATTCCTAGAAAACCGGCTGACTCTTTACAAGGCTGTAAATTATGATTTGAGAAGAGCAGAGACAGCCCATCCTTTTCCTCATTCTCTTAAGCAGAACCTTCCTGAATAAAGAGTCATAGAATTGTAGATTCTTCCAGTATTATGTAAATGGCTTCCTGCTTTGATGTCGCTCGCTGTCATTAGTTTGACACTAGCTGGAATTAATGGCCATAAAACTATATTGCAGATGCGGCAGCGAGATTTCTCTTGCCTGCCTCCCATTCCTCATGTGAGCTCGCCGCCTTTGCCGGGGGATTTTAAAGGCGGAAAGTAGGTCAGCGCTGCGTGTGTGTGAAGATAGGCTGAGAAACGGGCTGTACGCGCGGCATTAAACAAACACGGCTGTAGCGCTGAGGGGAAATTGTCTATTTTAAGCCCTTATTTCCATTATCGCGCTCGCGTTCTGCAGAACAAGCATATGGGGACTTCTCAGTGTGCGCACCCACAGATGGGGCTTGGGAAGCAGTAGAAGAGCTCTATCTATAGATGCACGTGTGCGTGTGTATACGTTTATATTTCTGTGTGTATTTACATGTGTCAAGAGTGACAACGTATATTGTCACTTCTGGATGGCTCCTCTGCAGCTCATGCGAAGCAGGCGGGGAAAGAGCCAAAGTGCCAAAATATGTAGGTCAAAAGAAATGAAGCGTTTGAATCTAAGCAGCAATCAACCCCTGGTGGTTCTGGGGCTGGAGTTGCTGGTACCGTGTGGTCGGACGTGGAGCGGAGCTGCATTAAAGTTGTTTGGGGTTCCCGGACTCCCTGCGTATTTATTACACATTCTTAGTTCTCCAGGTGGCTTCCTCACTCCCAGCCCTGGGCATCTGGTTTAGGGGATTGCTGGCTTACGATCTAGAAAGATCTAGAAGAAGTAGTTTGGATTATTTGAATAGGTGAGCTTCTTTACATAGAGTAGGTGAGCACCTTTAATAGGTGCTGCCTCTGCTGCACGAGTTTCCTTATGAGAGCTGAGCGAAGATGAGGTGGAAAGCAAGTGAATATGGTAGGTCTGGCTATTTTTAGGCCAGGGAAGGCATGAGCAGCAGGGAGGGAAGGATGGTGAGTTTAAATTCGTCCTGGCAGTCAGGGATCTCACGAGTTAAATCGGTTGGGAAGATGAAATGCTGTAAAAACCTAATGGAGGCAAATGGTTCGTACGTATAGGCAGACATTTGCAGACTATCACTAACTGAGGTGGCTGTGTCAGGAGTTCTTCAAAGGGTCTGGGAAAGAGGAGGAAGCTAATCAAAACAGAAGCTAGGGCTTAGAGCTCGAGAGATTTAATGGATTATGGTCTGTAATGATGTACAACACCTGGAGTACATGACTCAAGAAGAAGGGGCTTTCTGATTTATTAGATGTGAGAAGGTTGAAAGAAAACTATTTGTTTAATAGTTTTCTATTGAACTACAGAGACGGAGGAGAAAATGATGCAAAAAAAGGCAGCAGTATTCAGAGTCCCCCCCCATTCTGTCATTTATTACTCGACTGGATGAGTAATGCTGTTTAACGGGGCTGGAGCAGAGACCTCGGTGGCGAGTCTTGGCACCCACGGCAGGGTACAAGCACGAGCAGCTCCGGCCCATCGGCAGCTGCCTTGAGCTCTTGGGGATGGGGTGCAAGGTCCCAGGTAATGGAAGAGGACAAGGACATACCCAGGTTTGAGATCTGAAGCATTACTAATCTGCAAGCTCATTTAAATTAATGAAAAGACAGTAGAACAAGCGATGAAACAACCAGCTGGAGAATAGCAGAGGCATAAACAGGACGCGCTGCGCTTGGGAAACGGTCGTTCAAGCTGCTCTCATTTGGTGAGGTAGCAGACAAGGTGTAGGTAACATGGGGTGCAGTGAGTAAGGATCTTTCTTTGATGTGACCACAGTTTCCTAATTTGCTCATTAAAGGTTTTAAGGAGAGAGAGTCTTGTGACCTCCTCATCTGGAGAAACAGCTCTTGAGAGTACTTGTTAGTGGATCACTTCCAGTCAGTTGGCTGACACTTCACTTACAGTGGTGTAGGGACTGTAGCTGTATAGAATCATGGGATGGTTTGGGTGGGCAGGCACAGCTCAGAGCCATCCAGTCCAACCCCCCTGCAGGGAGCAGGGCCATCTGCAACCAGAGCAGGGTGCTCAGAGCCCCGGCCAACCT
>JANIJG010020995.1:84675-95301 GCA_024611175.1 Megaceryle torquata
CCTCAGCACCAACAATTTCTCCTCCTCTCTGCTCTGAATCCCCCTCTTGGAGTTTAACCCACCCCCCTTGGCCTGTCCCCACAGGCCCTGCTCAAAAGATTCTTGTATGAGTTTCTGTTTGTCAGTACTGGCTTCTAAAGGATGCCCTCAGAGATCGCGCCCTTTCCATAGGGACTGTAAGCGCTTTTACTTATTTTTGGTTTATTCTCTGGCCCCAATGATATCTGAAGAAAGAACTGAGCAGAAAAGCACTTGGAGGCTGTCAGGAGAAGGCTTGGGAATTGTCGCTGACCACGGCTGAAATGTGGCTCAGCAGAGGAAGGAAAGCAGCGGCCGTGTCCTTGCAGGAGCGCTGTGTGCGAGGAGGTAGAGATGGTTATTCTGCTCCAGTTGCTTTCGATGATGACTTGGCTGGGCAGCTCTGCCCCGTGTCTGTCGAGCAGGCAAATGGAAGAAGTCTGGGGACGTGGGGAATGTGAGATGTTTAGCTGACCCGTGAAGAGACACCTCCAATCTAAAACATCTTTCATGAAGAGAACAGTAATGGGTCAGTCTGTCTGGTGTGAGTGTGGGCTGAGAAGAAATCCTGTGCTCTCTTACGGTCTTAAAGATAAAGAAGCACTTTGTGTCTTGCTGAAGAGAAATTTGCAAGTTTCTTCTCCGTGATAGTTTAGGTAAATGTGATCTGGTCTCAGTGCAGAAGGATAAAGCTTAGAGAGGGTTGGAGTTCCTCAACACAAGTTACCAAATCAGCAGCAGATGGTAGGTGGGGGATATTTCCCTTAGGATATTTCCTATGAGCTATTTTTTTCTTTTAGAATCCACTCTCTGGGTCTTGGGTTTCCCAGGAGCTGGGGGCACTGTGCTTTGAAAGCCCCAGTCCTACTCGCAGGGTGGCAGCAGCTTGGGCACTAGCTGCTCTTCTGTGTTCGTGGTGGCCTGAACCCTCTGCAGCTCTTGGCCTCATTCCAGCCTGCAGCTTTGGGTTCCCTAGAACGTCCCTGTCCCAGGGACTGACCCATCGTCTTGGCTGGACTGCAGGTTGTTCCTGGGCCTCTTCTGCTGAGCAGTCCTCTCCTCCTCGGTTCCACCAAGTCACCGTGCACCTGAGAGGTACCTTGCAGCACACGTCCCAAGGGCAGGGCTTGGATGTTACCACCATCTGTAGGTCCTGCTCATTGTCCAGACTTCTGGCTTGCATGCCTGGGGACCTAGTGTGTCTCTTTGGTAATGTGGGTGAGGATGAGAAAGCACCTCCAGAGGCTTAGGGGAGACCCATGTCCCTGTTCCAGAGACCATTTCAGTTTCCCTCGAGGAACTTCAGTTTCCCTCTCAAACTGGTCTTCCTGAAAACACTGCACCTCTCCAGGGTGGCGATGCACGCCTCTCTATATCCGTGTTTGAAAGGCTTGAGCGCTGAGTTCAGTGCTGACCTTTGCTGAACAAATCCTTGTGCTGCTTCCTTGCTGCTGCTGCTTCTCCTCTCACAGACTTCTGCTCTGAAGTGCCTCGCAGCTTTTTGACCCTGGATTAATCTGCGGCGTGGTCAGTCTTCTCAAAATGTGCCGCTGCCACGGCCGAGACGTCGCTCCAGCCTCTCCCCCTGCCCGCTGGAAGAAGTTCTAATCATGGATTTGAACTGGAGCATTGCCCGAGACGGTGCAGAGCTGTTTAAATTTGGTAACAGCCCTTTCAGGGGAAATGGCTTTTTCCAGCTCGCAATGCGGGCTGACAGCTCTCGGGTCACAGCTCCCCGCTGGAAACTGCACTGTCACCGCGCCGTGGTGACAGCGGAAGGGACACGCTCCACCTGCTCGGGGTGGCACCGAGCGCAGAGGGGCCGACTTCCGATGCAAAAACTTCTCCACAAAACTTTTTTCCCTTGTGATCATTCTCTCCTCGCTCGCAGACCTGTGTGTTCGGGAGATCTCCGCGCTCAGGAGCTCGGGCCGGGCTGGCAGCGTGGCAGGTGAGGCTCCATCTACCACCTGGTCCTCACATCTCCCGGGCTCTCCTCCGCTGCCACCAAGCTGGCTTTTGCACGCGCCTCATATGCCCACCGCAGGGAGCCAGCAGTTCCCACTCTGGGAGTCTTTTGGCTCAGCGTTCTGCTTTTTTCAGCTTCATAAATTTCAGGCAAGGCTGGCTGCTCGAGATGGTCAGAAACCTTCCTGCACGTTCTCCTCCTCAGTTAGGAGCCTCCGTCCAAGGCCAGGGAAGAGGGGAATGATTTAGCTGACTCAACCTTGGTGTTACCGCTCTGGGGCTTCTATATGTAGAGATCTTTTATATTGTCTGCTGCTTGTGTTGGGCCTGCTGAACAGGTTTGTGTGTGGCTTTGGATTGCAGCACTCGCTACCAGGTACATGCAGAGCACCCTTGGCTTTAGGAGGGAACCGCAAGCAAAATGGTAAAGCTGACTTGGCGGTGTTGCTTGGCTCTCCAAAACCTCAGCTAGGAAAGACCAAACAAACAGCCTGAGAATAGCAAAAAGGAAAAACTTTCAGCTGTGCTTCAAGTGTCTGAAGCTTTAAAGGGCCTGGGAAGATGGGCAGTAGTCCTGGGGAACCTTCCTGCTGAAAACACCAGCGTCCTTCTCTTAATTCAGAGCAGAGACCTGCTCAGAGGAACGTTTGATGGCTGGAAGAAGTCTGAGGAGGGGAAGAAGTCTCCTCAGTAGAGCTGTTTTGTTTATATGTGCCGATGACAAGGCTCTGGGAACAAGACTTCAGAGAGACTTTCGGTTCCAAATAGCTCTTCCAGTGCCTTTGTTCGGAAAAAATCTCGAGTCTGTCGAGTGCGGTTCTAGGTGGAGGACTCTACCGAGAGGATCTGGTGGAAGCCATCCGGAGCGCTGCCAGCGGTCTGCCAGGCTTCTCCAGTAACGTCTGGGATGCGATAAGAGATTACTCACTTCCTGAGCATCTGACATTCCCAGTGGGAAGTGGAAGCCCGAGAACAAGCACCGCTTGTCGAGCGATGAGAGCCGAGGGTGGCAGGGGTGCTTTCTCTGCACCTCTGCTTCTTGCAGTCACTGCTGAAGGAACGCCTCTTTGGGAAGAGTAAGGAAGGAAAAGGAGCTATACAATAAACTGTAACAGTTGCTTTTTGCTTTTTTCTTTCCCCCCTCACAGACTGTTTTTCTTTTTAAAAAGGCAGAATGTGACCCTTGCGTTGAACTTTAAAGTCACTGACTTAGCATCTTTCCAGTTAGGAGGTGCTGGTTCTGACAGTCGTACGCACCGAGCTGCTTCAGCCTTCTGGATTATATAACAGCACGGAATTTCAGGAGGAGAGCAGTGAAATGTGTCTCGACTTGTCAGCACCATGGGAAATGCCCTGTGGTTTCACGAGGGCCTGTAATATATTCCTGATCTTCTTTTGCCCATCCAGCTCGATGGTGGATTTTAATTCACTTCTTATTGCAGCAAATTAAAGTATTTAGGGTAATCTGAGCCAGATTTGGTTTCAGCACTGGCTCCTGGTAGTTAAGCCTTTATCTTCTGCAAGGACAGAACTACTTTTCTCCAAAAGCAGCATCTGAAGAGGCTGCAAAGGCTTGGGAGGCTGGAAGGGACCTCTGACGTCTTGGGTCCAACACCCTTGCTCCAAGTAGGGAGACCAGAGCAGGCTGCTCAGGCTCTGCCCAGCTGGGTTTTGAGTCGCCTCCAAGGACAGAGGCCCCACAGTCTCTCAGGGCGACCTGTCCAGTGTTCAGTTTCCCACAGGTTTTATTTGGGGAGAAAAACAAAAGTTTAAATGGAGTTGCCTGTACTTCAGTTGGACCAGAAGGTCGCTGGGCAGAAGGTAACCAGCTTGATAGCTGCGCTTTGGATGAGTTCTCCATCAAGGCTGCCAGCTTGTGCTTCTTTATATTTATTAATTGCAAAAATTTCTTCTCACCTTGAGCTCTTATCCTCTTGGATCCAAGCGTCCAGGCCTCCTTTGGTAGGCTGCTCTGGGTACTTTGCCGCGTTGTTGTCTGTCCGTTTATCCCTTAGGTGTTGGGGATTAGTGAAGCTTGTCTGTTAGACTCACAGTGACTTTAAGACCCTTTGCTCTGAACTCGACAATAGTCTCTTCTACAAAATAATAAACCTGGTGCTAAACTATTGCCAAGATGCCCCTGCGAGGGACTTCCCGCGTGCGCCGACACCAGCGTGCGCAGAGGGAGCGCTGAGCGCCTTGGAATTGGTTTGGAGTGACCTTTAAGGTGAAGCTTCTGTATCGCTTCCCCTCATCGATGTCCTGAGTGAGGGAAGGAGGAGAACCCCCAACATCTCAGCTGCCCGGAGGGTTTTTTACCTGCTGTCCCGCACGTCATCCCCTCCCACATCGCACCGTGGGGTGGCATATGAAGGCAGTGCATGAAAATATCAGCGAGGACGTACCGGCAGATATCTCCTGCACCCACACTCCGGGCATCAGAACCTGCTGCTGTTGGGAGCTGCCCATAGCAGAGCCTCGCGCAGGAACCAAGTGCTCCCGTTGTTGCTCAGAACCTCATGCAGCGTATACAAATTTGCCTGCTACCCACCCCCTGCCTTCTACCAACGCTTCCTAAATCTCCTCTGCCAGCAGCAGCGCGCCCAGCCCGGCAGAGGTGCTGGGGGCTTTCGCTTCCCTGGAGATGGCAGAGCATTTCTCGCAGGGCACGGCTTGTTCTGCCCGCTGGTGAAGCTACCGCTCCGAGGTGGTGATTTCACCAAGGCCAGCTTGGGGTCCGTTTAAGATCCTGGACCAGTGCAGTGATCAGGGCAAATTAGCTTTAAGATTGGCTATAGGAACGAAGCTCTTAAGCTTCTCTTTTTCTGTGTGCTTGGCTGGGTGCTGCCAGGGACATCTCCTGGCTGCAGACTCATTTATTTTGAAGATACTTAACCTCTAGCTAGAGAGCTGCTCAGTGACCTATCCAGATTAGCATCTTCTGCAGCGAAAAGGCTTTGTCATGCTAATCCTCTCCTAAGAGTCCTCCTTGCTGGAAGTTCCCTGCTCGATGTCCTGCACCTCGGAGGGTCCACATTTTGTTGTTGTCCTCTGGAGGTCTGAGCCCAGCAGGCTGCCTTGTGCCGTAGGTTGCCAGAAGTGCTCCCTTGTATGGATTGGCTTCTGAATTGGCTTGTGTGCCCGTGCTGATCTGTGCAGAGCAGATGATCAAACAAACAAACCAACGCTGTCAGCAGCCCTACTAAATGTTTTGCGCTCTTGCTCCGGAACCTGCCGTGGGATCGGTTCAGGGAAGGACCTACTTGCATGGGATCCTTATTTTTTCTTTCAGAAGCAAGTTTGCTTTGTAAGTATCTTGTCAATGGTATTTGCTTGTGTTCTTTAAGCAAGACTTTGCGAGCTGTGATGCTCCGTTGGTTTATATTATCAGCGTTGTGGCTGGAATTTCAGCTGTCAGACGGTTTAACGCTTGCTAAAATTACTTTCCAGGTTGGTGGGATCTGTCCAATTTACATTTTGGGTTGGGTACATTATTTGCTGCTACGTATCAACGGGCACGTTCAGGATTGATGGGCATAAGAGTTTGGCTGGTCGGTTTTGTTCGCTTTTACGTCCTTTATTTGTAGGTCGTGTGTTTACCAGTCCTCTTTCATCTGGTTCTGGGGCTTTTGCTGGAGCTAAGGCGTTGCAGATTTCACTAGAGTTTTGCTCAACTGTTCCAGGGCTTTGATTTCTTCTGACGCCACGTGTAAACCCTTCCCTTTACACTTCTTTTTGTTGGCTGCCTGGTGTCCTGCCTGTTCCTTTTCCAGCCAGGCATGTGGCTGAGGGATGTTCCCCTCCTCTTTATTTAAGGGCATGAACACAACCTGGCTACTAAAAAAAAAAAAAACAAAAAAGGAGGTTTTCCTTCTGCTTTACCTGTTGTGACCCTCATTTTACATCCCTCCCCCGTGAGACCGATGAATAATAGCAATGTGCCAATACATAAAACAGGTTTAGTTAAGATACTTGGAGTTCAATCGGTGTGTGCTCTAGATCAGACCTAGCGTGGGGCCGGTCCACAAATCAGTTCAAGTTGTCTTTCAGAAGGTTCATGCCACATTTTCTTCCCTGCTCCCAGGCCTCCCTTCCTCACCCTGACAAGGACATTCACAGTCTCTGTTACTTTCTCCTTTAAATGGAGTTTTGTGGGCAAAACGAGTGACAGGCTCCTGTCCAGCAGAACTTACAATAGAAGAGAATTAAATCCCTTGCAGCTCCGCACCACGAACAGTCGCAAATAACAACGGCTCTTCCCACCCGCAGTGCCGCTTCACCTCCCGAGTACTTTGCAAAGCTAAACGATCGTTGTCTGTCTTAATAAAAATATTTCCTGCTTCAGTTGTCAGCCTTTAAGCTGCCCCCGGCCCGCGAGATCAGCCGGCTTTGCCTAGGCTGATTTTGCTGCCGCTCCGAGGGGGTTATTCCTTCGCCTGTCGCCTTCCCCGCTTCCTCCTTGCGCACCGTTGTCCCCCGTCCCCTGCGCGGGGGAAGCAGAGTTGCCGGAAAGCTCGGCCTGGGAAGCTTCTGTATCCTCTTTGTTGAAGTCAACCATGTCAAATGTAGGCGTTTAGCAGAATAATAGCTAAAAGCCACTGGCAGCAAAGCAGCAGCCGCTTGCCAAGGCGGCACCGCTCGAGGACGCTTGTAGCATCTGCAGGGTCGGAGCCCGAGAGGTAGGAATAACTCTGCTGATGGTCAGATGTTGAATTTATTCAGCAGCAGCTCTCCAGTGCTTTCTTTTGGTGCTGTTTACACAGAAATGACCTAGTGAGAGATCGTGTGTTTACTCGAATTATACTTTGAGTTCCCATTCCCTGGCCCGCAGAGTGAGTATAAGGGTAAAAAACAAAATGCATTTGGTCTCTCTTTAGTTGGATTGGGATCTGACCAGGATCTCTTCTACAGTCATGAATTCCTGTTAGAGCACCACGTGGCTCCCCAGAATGAACGCCCGTCTCGGCGCGGTGCATCCGTACCCAGCCTGTGGCTGGTGCGTGGCGTTCTCTGAGTTTCAGTGGGGGAAAAGCGAGTTTCCAGCACGGTCCTTGTGGGGTGGTTTCTCGTGGGACACCCAAGTTCAAACGCTGGTGCCGTGGGCAGTCCTGTGACTCATCCATCTCATTTCCCTTGGAAGCTCCAGTTCCTTTTTGCTCGCTGCATCCACAGCACGGCTGGTACCACATTTCCAAGCTCCTTTGGAAGCGCAGCACAGCTGGGACGTCCCCGTTGGGGTCACTTTGGGAGCTCCTCTGCTTGCACAGGGCTGGGGACGGAGCAGACGGACAGGCCGATGGCCGCGTGTCCCTCCTGCCGCCCAGGGAGCCGACGTGTCGCCGAAACCTGCCGACACCATCACTGCCTTCCCCCCCATTTGGGTAGAGAAGCACCGGCCGGCCCCGGCCGCCTGCCACGCCTCAAGGGGAGCTAAAGCTCATTAACTCTTCTGCCTTCCTGGGGATTATCTGTGAAGTTCCTGCTAAAGTGTCTCGCGGTTAACGGCCCAAAATAGGAACGTGCGGGCGGCCGCACGAGGCTCGGGCCCCAGGGTCGCTGTGTGGCATCGCGCTGCGGAGCTGAACGCTGAGAAGCAGCGTTTTACATGCTGGCCGGGGCTTTCTGCCTCCACCGAGTCCCCTCCTGCTCTCGGAGGAGTAAAACCTCTGCTGAAATTGCCGTAAGCGCTGATGGATCCGTATGGGTGTTGTCTCACTGCTTGGTGATGTCAAGCAATGAGCCTCTTTCGTCTTAGTCTTTCTCAAGCACTTTTTATTTAGAATTATTACAGCCTCTCTGTGAATCTCTCTTCCACCTTGCTGGGAACTCTCTGTTTGCC
Source organism: Megaceryle torquata (assembly GCA_024611175.1). NCBI lineage: Eukaryota > Metazoa > Chordata > Aves > Coraciiformes > Cerylidae > Megaceryle > Megaceryle torquata. Next base: position 92,501 of record JANIJG010020995.1, read on the forward strand.
ACCACCTGATGCCTCAGCCTCCTAGAAGAGGCAACACTCGTTGCTTTTATAGACCAGTGTCGTGCTTTTAATCGTTTAATTATTTCTCTCATTCTGTTCCTTTTAGGTGTTAAAATTGATTTTACTTTTTGTTGGGGTTTTGGTGGGTTTTTTTGGGTTGTTTTTTTTTTTTCCCCATTAACTGCAGTTTTGCACTGAATTAAGGGTTGTCTTCAGGGATACCTCTTGAGGCACACTATCAATTTTCTTTCCTGAGCTCCAGGCTTGCAAGTAGTACCATGTTAGCCTAAGTGGAGGTAAAAATATTAAAAGCATAAAGGGCTGTATCGTCAGGAGAGTGTAGAATATTGCAGTAGGGGCTGAGAGAAGGCGTTTGCCTGAATTTTTTTTGGTGTTTCTTTCCAGGAGAAACTGGAAATCAGTTTGAAGGTCCATTGTTGTCAATAGAAGAGCTGATAAATTCAGGTCTCCGTCAAACGAAGCTGGAAAGTTGTGAGTTCGGGTATTTGGTTTGAGCCTTTCTGCTGCCTTGGTCATCCTTGAAAAAATGAGGACTCGTGGTTTTGTTTCTTTTGTACAACTGCGGGATCTGGAAGTGTCTTTGAAAGCCTCCCAGGGCAGAGGTGAAAGCCCCGTGTTTGTGAAGGTGTTGGTGCAGCCAGGGCTGTTGTCGGTGTTTCGTGGCGAGGGTGCCAGGGGCTCTTGTGCACCAGTTCATCCCAAGGTGCTACACTGGGAGAGGGGAGTAGGCTGGTGCAACGCCGAGAGGTAATGAAAAATGCAAACTGAGCGTGGAAGGTGAGGAGGAGGAGAGCCCACGGTGTGCCCTAGTGCTGCTGCTGGAGGGAGGCTCACTTCACAGCTGAGCTTTCTTGCTTTGCTTTTCTGAGCAGCTTCCCACTGGAAGGATTCAGGAAAAGGCTGAGCTGCGTATTTTCAGTATTCCATGTGACAAACCTTGGTGAGATAGTTTTACGGGGTCTTAACTTCTTTATTTCCCTGCTTTTTGCTGCGGGGCTGTGAAAGGTGCTGGCCAGGGCTTCGGTAATAAAATCCTTGACTCGAACATCTGAAATTGCTGGAGGCCCTTGGTCTCAGTGTGGTTGTTTTGAACAGAGGCCAGCGAAGAAAGATGAACGTTTTCCTTGGTCAGATAGAAACATCATCAGGCTTCAGCGTGTTGCCGTGTTGGGAGAACTGGCTTTATGGTAAACTGGGGGAAGATCAGGCTTGAGTGTGAAATATAAAGATACATAAAAAGAGGCCTTTGAGGGATTTAGGGAAAAATTCCTCACTGAAATGATTTGGAGTTTCTCTTCCTAGTAACACAGAGAGTGTTCCCATCCGATGGGGACGGTGTGTCGGTGGTGGTACGAACATCTCTGCAGATACGCTCAGTCGATGCCCGGGCGGGAGAGGAAGGGGATCTGCTTTCCCTCCTCCCTGCTGTGACCTGGTGAGCAAATTGTGTTCGGCATTTCTGTGCTGCCAGACTTGGAAGCTTTAGTTCAGGGTCCAAGGGTTGTTCCAGCTCATGCATTAATGAGAAAGCTCCCTGAAGAGGAGTGTGAGGAGCTAGTGTGAGTTGTGCAGTGCTTCAGAACAGGACAGCACTGGTGTGTGAGTCCAACCGTGATCTTACGTGTGTGTCAAGATGCAGAAATTCCCATTTTTCTCTTTATTATGTTCGAGGAGCTGGATCAAAGCAGTAAGAACTGAGGATTCCTGGTCTCGGGCTTGGCCAACAGCTCGTGCGATCTGTTGGCCTCTGATGTCACACCGCGCAGTAATCTGTTTTAAACAGGTTAGCTGAATGTTTCACTTCTGACCGTGTCATTTTCTTCTATTTCAGTATTCCCCGGAGAAATCATGGATGAAAAGCTGTCTTACAAAGAATTTCTTGATCGCAACGACTCCTGGACGATGGATGACAGAGACCTGTGCTTTGAGTCCCAGCCTGCCTTCAAACCCATGGAGATGGCCGGTACGACTGCGTTACCTTAGAACTGTAGCACCAGTTACTCCACCAGTTGTGTACCATGAGAGAGTCCTGCCCTCCCTCCCTAAGGGTGGCTTTGTCCTCTCCCCTGTGCTCTTCAGATCATGTTGCTCTGTTTTGCTAAACTACGTAACATCTTGACACCAGAGTTGACTCCCATCGAGCGCCTACGTGCCCCAGAGCGTAGCCGAGCTGGGTGAGGTGCCAGGCGGGCGTGAGAGCCCCCAGCGCGCGGGCGAGCGCGTTTCCCCCTGCCTTGGCTCACACAGCGATAGCAGTTTCTGGTTGACTCCCACAGTTTACCCGCTCTCGGGGACGGTGGCTTTCAGTGCAAACCTCACCAGAAGCGGTGCCAGCTGAAAGCCGGTTTTCCCCGGCTCTCCGAAACGCCAGCTCCAGCTGTCACGTAGCCCTGTCTGCAATGCGTGTCCGTCTGTTCCAGAGGCAGCCTCTGTAGCTGCTGACTCTCCTGAAAATTAGATGAACCTTGTATAACCTGCCCCTGCAGAAAGATACCCTTCCAACAGCTTTCACCCAATTTTCTCTCCTTTTTGAGAAAGCTTATGGGAAATTACTTGCTGGCTCTTGGAGGGCATGAGAAATCACCATGTTTCCTTCTCCTCACAGTGTCTCACCCTTGACTGTGTTTCAGCAGAATCATAGAATCGTTTTAGCTGAGAGCTCATTTAGCTTCCAGCTGCTGGAGTCCAACCATCCCCAGCATGGCCAGAGCACCACTGACCCCTGGCCCTCAGCACCACAGCTCCACGGGGGGCTTGGAAACCCCTCCAGGGATCACGGG
>JANIJG010020996.1:0-18996 GCA_024611175.1 Megaceryle torquata
GTGAGGGTGGTGAGGCACTGAAACAAGTTGCCCAGAGAAACTGTGGATGCCCCATCCCTGGAATGTTCAAGGCTGGGTTGCTCAACCTGGTCTAGAGGAAGGTGTCCTTGCCTATGACAGGGGGCTTAGAACTAGATGATCTTTGATCTTTAAGTTCCCTTCCAACCCAAACCATTCAATAATTGCAACTAGTATGGGTATCAGTTTGTAGAAATAAAAGACATCATCAGAGAGAACTCTTTTAACTGGCATAGCAGAAAGGGTTACAGCCTAGGTCCTGCAATGGTTAAAATTTCTTCTCTCCATTCTAAATCAGGAGTCTTATCAGGAGAAAACATACAGCATCTGAGAAGCTTCTTCTATTCCCTTAAATTCTAGAGTGAAATATTTTGGTTCCATCAAATCCAGTGACCAAAACTCTCCCAACTGAAGGAATGTATTTTACCTCTTCATTCGGTGCTGTTTGCTAGTGTTGCCTTTTCCATTGAAGAAATGAACAGCTGGGAAACAAAAAAAAAAAAAAAAAAATTCTACTTTATTAGCAGAAGACTGACCTAAATATGCATCTGAGTATAGAGTAATGAATCCTCAATGTAAGAGCCCTTCAGAAACTAGACCCTGTGATAAGTGGCTGAGCCATAGACAACCAGATAGAACATGCAGCATTCTCATTTCAGTGGGAGAAGTGTCACCTATAGATATTTCCTATCATCACTGTTGAAAACCATCAGCCCATGCCATGACATTTATGTTATTGCTGGTGATTAGCTAAACTTGCAAGATCCTCAGCAAGACATCCACTTTTAAGGTCAGCAGCTGTGAAGATGACTTGTGCCTCCAGCAGAAGCATTAAGGATAGTGTTCTCAGACAAGACTTGTAAAATTCATCCACCCATGTTTGGTTACCAGCCCATCACTCACAAGAATGGCATCTCTTAGCTCAGTATAAAAAGTCAACGATCCTACAAATTTAGATAGCTAAATTTTATGCTATTGCCCAGGTAGCATTAAAGTAACTCAATTACCTGGAAATGTGATTGATAGTGGTAACATTCCCTGGTCACAAACTTGTGCCTGCCTCCCATACTGTTTGAAGGGTAGAGGTCTAAAGCTAAGGGGACTAAGCTGCTCTTCTATTCAGAAAAAAGGAAGCTCAAAGGTTGAACGTTATGTCCTGGGCTTTCCCTTCACACCTTCACACTCCAAGATAACCACAGGCTCCCCTGTATAGTGCTCAACAGCTGTTGAAGGTGCTGTACACTCCCTACCTCTGACCCTGACTTGCTCCCTCATGTAGCTTGCTCTTTGACACCAATGGCTTCATCACTGAAGGAGGCAAAGGTTTACAATCGAACATGCAAAAGATCTGAAACTTTTGTTGGCTTTTGGAAAGAAAAGGTTTTAAGTGTATTCTCAAGCAGTCTGACATATGCTGAAGGGACAACTTGTTCACAGCTACAGAGCACTGCTGATCTATATTTCATGCTTCTGATACCCTCTTCAAGCAACAGACACACTCAGTTTCTGTCTCCTACAAATAATTATTTCTTTCTGTATTCCACCATTTTCTCTCCTTCAAGCTTGCAACATTTCTTGGATCATGTCAAATTGACAAAATTCTCTAAATTATAGCTGACAGCATGGTAAGAGTACACACATCCATCAATACCAGTGGTCTTGTACTTTGCTCTCTTAGCTTTTCTTAGAGATTGCTTACCACCTTTGCAGACACATTGCCAGGAAGACTGGGAAATGTATGGATGAAGGTCTTACCCAGGCAAAAGAAAGCACCCCCCACGCTCAAGTCCTTGCAGCATCTGGATCACAAGCTTCCCCTTCTCAGTTTAAATATCCTCTTCCCTTTTTTCTCTCAAAGATTGTAAAAAGGCAAGAGAAAGATCAGTCACTGCATGGCTGACTATCATACTCCCCCCAGATATATATCTGGAAGGTTTTGGTGAATTCAGACAAGTTCCTTGAGTATCATGTTGCCCGTTATAGACCAGAATAGTCCCAGAATATTTGTTCAGTACCCACACCGAAGATAGATTACATTTACCAGAATAAAATTTCAGATGTGGTTCTATTGTTTTCACAGTTGATAGTGAGAAAGTTTTTATTTTTGAAAATGCTTCAAACACTTTAAGAACCTTCTTTATTTGTTTGCTTTAATTTTCCTTCATGTTCTCTCTTTCATTTTATCTTTTGCAACCCTTCCAGAATTTTTAAACATCTCTGTCTTCTGAAGAGTTCTAGGTTATCAGACTGAGAATCTAATTTTCTTGTTTGTTTGTTTAGCTATTTCAAATATGAGAAACAGTTTTGGGGAAAACGTGGAAAATGAATACCTAAGACAATGAAAATTTTAATAATTATGTAGAAAGTCAAGACAAACAACTTTTTTTTTGTGCTAAGCATGAAGCAGAAGATTGAGGAAGAAAGAAAGTCTTTATTATGAAGCTAAAATAATTCTGAAATAGGAAGGCTTTCTGTAATAGGCTTCAGAAGTGTTTGATTTGAAAAGTCATTTTTGCTTCACCATAAGTGGTGAAAAAGAAAGGTGTTAATGAGATAGATAGACAGACATACACACTGAGTTTATTTGAACTTATATTTACAGTATCATACTAATTTTGCTGAGGCAAGTCTTTTCCTTCCCCCAGGAGAACCAGATTTTGCATTGTAAATCAGGGGAAAAAAAAGGGGGGGGGGACGACGACACTCAGAATTAACCACTTTCCTGTTCAGTTTCCTTAACAGTTTATTTAGCAATTAGCTGCCTTCTGACTCCAGTATTTTATTAGACAAAACAGTAGGTCAACACCAACTTTCCTGAGTGTGAAATCACATCTCATATCAGAAAAAAACCCATGCTGGCATGTCACTTTAGCCTGTGCTGTGTGATCCCCAGGAAACTCACCCTTTCTTCCTAAAGATCAGCCTCACAAGGCCAAGCAAGATACAACCAAGAAACCCACCTACTGCTGCAAACACACTTTTTCTGGGTTTGAGGGGTCCAGGAGGCTGAATAAATAAGCTATTCTTGTTCTTCATTATGCAACATCTCTGAAATTCCAACCATATAGCTAGCACACAGTCCTCCAGACCTGGTTCCTCCAGACATGGTTCTAATTTCCCACACAGGATGATGCTAGAGCTCCAGAGGAAACAAGGAAATCACAGAATCATAGAATTATAGAATTATTTTTATTGGAAGGGACCTTAAAGACCATCTAATTTCAGAGCCCCTGCCATGGGCAGGGACACCTTCCACTACACCAGGCTTCTCAAAGCCCCATCCAAAATGCCTAACGTGTTAATGTGAGATACCTCAGTTTAGGGGTGTTGCCTGTTTTTATCTTTCCACCAAAGTTCCAGGGTCCAGGACAGCGAGCAGAGCATCCTGCAAGAGCAGGCATATGGAGCCAGACCCAAGGGCCACCTTGCCTACTGCCTTCTCTCTGATGCTGATAAGCAACATATGTCCCGGGAAGCACATTAAGGACAAACCCTAGTCTTAGGAGCAGAGGTCCATTACTATAGTTGCACAAAAGAAATGTTGTCTTTTGAGGCTACAAGGTTAGTGTTATGGGGGGAAAAAAGGGAGAGAGGTGAAAAAGATGTAGCCTTGATTCTCTGATTTCTTCAGGAAAAAGAGCTCAGTTGTCTCCACATCTTCCTTTCAAATAGCTATGAAAACCACTGGCTGATTTCAAACAAATATCACTGAGATTCAAGGTAACTTAAAGACAAGTCTTGAGGAGAAGGAGAAATCAGGGTGAGGAGAGACTGATAAAAAGTGTTTGGTTCACCCCAAATGAAGTCACGCAGTTTGAAGTCACGCAGTTCTGCTGGAAACACTCCTTTAGCTCTGGTGTCATGGGACAAGCTTGTTTTTGATGAGAAAACTGTGATTCATCCACATGGTGCTGCTCACACTTTTGTGTTAGCCAAATGCCCACCCCTCCTCCCACCTCCCTTTTGTTTTGCAAGCTCTTCTTTTCAGTTTAAGTACCACGGTAGATCTCTGGATGAATATTATTGCAATATGCTGCTGCTGCTTCTTATCTATTCATCATCCCTTTGCTGAGACTTATCTGGGGATTTAAAGTCTTCTTGATTGTAATGATCTTCAGGAATTAAGGGTATAAAGGAGATCTAAAGTCCCCTATGCCTTCTAGGCATTTTTGTATTTCAAACTAAAAAAGGAGTAAACATCAATTATGCCAAAGAAATATACACCATTAACTCTTCAAACGCCCACCCAGACTTTGTTAACGTGGAGTAGAAATCATTTATAATACTGGGAGCTTGGAGGACATTTTAGTGGCATGTGATTTAAATAATCCAGGATAAAAAGGGGATAGCCTGAACCTTTGTCAAAGGCCTTACTTTGAGATAAACCCTGGCCAAAAATCATGAAGTCACTTCAAGACATTTGGCCCCATGTCTCTGCGAGGTGTAGGAAATGCACAGACTTGAGTGTTGGCTGAGCCTTTCTGTACCAATAACCATGACTGCAGCACTGCACATCCCTCTGACAGCTGCGGTGTGAGGATCCATATGGGGATCCCAGATGAGGAGCAAGGATCAGTGGTCATCCATATTTCCTCACCCACTTCTTGGATGCCCCAAATGGGGTTTCACCCACCTTTTTAGAGCTTAGTGGTCCATCCCCAAGTAGGACTCAGTAAAACAAAAGCCATGAATCATTCCTGCTCCCCTGAGCCCTTCAGTTCCTAGCTCAAGCACACAAAGGTGACTCTTGCCAAATGTATGTGACAGGATCTCAGTATCCAAGACAGTCATAGAATCATAAGATCATTTTGCCTGGGAGAGAACTTTAATATCAAGTCCAGTGGTTAAACCATCACTGCCAAGTCCACTGCTAAACCATGTCCCTCAGCACCACATCTACAGGTCTCTTTTAAATCCTTCCAGGGATGGGGACTCCACCACTTCCCTGTGCATCCTATTCCAGAGCTTGGCAACCCTTTCAGTGAAAATTTTTTTCTTAATATATAACCTAAACCTTCCCTGGAACAACTTGAGGCTGTTTCTCTTGTCACTTCTTACCTGAGAGAAGAGATCGATCCCCACCTTGCTACAACCTCCTTTCAGGTAGTTGTAGATAAATAACATTAAATAACATTGGTATTTTTCCTCTCTCACTCCAGCACAGATGTTCTGCCTCTGTGTGCAGAGCAAGTGCACATCTGGGATACACTTGCAGAAAAGGAAGCAAGCTCATCCACAACCACGTGGAGCTGGTTTGGGAGATGAGGGTGGAAGGGACTATTTCTCTGATTAAATCAGTGGGGAAGCTTCATCTGAGAATTGCCTGAGCTGAAATGGAAATGCCAAACATCTGGTTATCACTTCTTTCAAATATACCCTTTCTCCTTTCTTCCCCCAGGGAAAAACAAATAATAACAAAACCAAAACAACCAATAACCTCAGGTTTAACACAAGAAGACAGGGAGTTCATAATTCCTGCCAGATGCTTCCGTGACAGGGTCAGAGATGAGCAGGCTCACTCTCAGCCTGGGCAGAGTGGAAAGATTTGCTTTCTGAGTTGACAAGGCCTGAAGTCCCACAAAAGACCATATGCTCAGACAGCCACAGTACGAGGAACATGACTGTTTTCTGGGGGGGGGTGTCTCTAAGTCTTTTCTCTCACTTAATCTGGACAAACAGCATCACCACAGAGCTTTTCCTTATTAGGAGACTGAGCCATGGTGTGGTGAGTCAGCCAGTTTACATTAAGATATTAATTAGTAAACACTGCTGTATTAGTGATGCATATCTAGGTGTGCTGGGAGGGTGTTCTCTTGAAGAACTCTCCACAAATACTGGGTATACAAACACTTCACTGCAAATAAGAGGTCTCTTGACAAACACATAGGCAAAAGGAAGGTTTTATGGAAAAGTACTAGTTGATACTCTCCAAAGAGGAGGGTTGGGTAGAGGCAATGACTCACAGGGATGCTAATTATTCTATATGTGTTAGGGCTGAGTTAGACCAATGGTCAGGTTTGGCACAGACCAAAGCGACTGGTTGCCACAGAGGAACACTGTTCCCAGTCCTAAAGGCATGAAAGGTGCCAAGGTGCTAGTCTGGGATCTCAGTGTTTGGGAGGGTAAAGGTAAGTCCTCTCACTCTTTCCAGTCCTTACAAGAGCACATCTTGGAGGACGTGAACCACAGCGCAGATTTCTCAGAGATAAATCATCACAATTTATACAAACATTTTTACATGCTTTTCTGTCCCGTCCCCCAGAATCATGAAGAAGCCCACAGCTCCATCAAAAGCCTGAAGATACAGTCCATTAGTTTGAGCTCCAGGTTATGAAGGACCAGGGCCCCACCAGGAAAGTCTTCCCATCTCCCAGTCCTGAACCTTCATGAGATGCAATGACCAGCAACAGGTTGAACTGAGAAGGTGCAGAGATCTCTGGTTCCTTCCCCACATGGCCTCAGTTTCTCAGTGTAACCTTGGTCAGGCTGGAAAAAAAAAAAAAGGGTAAAAATCCACCTGTACTTGCCTTATTTGCTTAGACAGTTCTCTCCAACTATCCCTTCCCACGGGGACAAACAGCATCTATCATACCATGTGCCCAGACTCAGCCAAGGTCTCAATCCACCACCACAACATTAAGGTGAATGGGACTGAATGATGAAGCTAGTGCCAGAGTGGACTGTGATAGTCCAGTTCATCACACCTAATCCTTAACACTCCTTAATCAAAGCTTCCATTTTTCCCTTTAGGGTGGAAATTTCTTCCTCCTTAGGGGCACCTCCTTACACTTTTTTTCCTTTTTCCTCTTTTTTTTTTTAATTCTTTTCCTCCCCACACTGCAAGGTTTTCTTTACAATAAGGTTAGGAGAGAAGGGGATTTTTAGCTATTGCTTACTTTACAGACCATTTCTCATTCTTCCTAGTGCTCCTGGTAATACTTGCTGAAAGACAAAGCTATTCATCTCAGCACATTCCCAGCCAAGTGTGGTTTGAAGCAGTTCACTAGCACTGTCAGAAGAGATATTACTCGCTATAAAAAGCTGCCTTGTTCCCTCAAGTTGCTGCACTCAATGTGTGACCCTTTTTTGCTGAAAGATTGGCACAATGATTGCTTACTTGTAGTCACCTGGAACTTTTCTGGCTGGAAGATATTTTATTGAAAATCACATTGTACCAGTCAATCACCAACCCACCACCATATGTTGTTAGAGCAGGAGGGTGCCCAGTGAGTCTCTTCATTGTGCTTGTTAAACTGCAGGCTGGGTGACCCTATGAGAAACATCACCACCATGGCTCTGCTGAGTGCTGATGGGACCAGCTGGGACAAATTGTGTTTGTCCTGAATGCTTTTGCTTGCAAACTTCAGACTTGTTCCTCTTCACTTTGGCCCCAGGTGGATCCTTTCTGTCTCATGTGTGTTATCTGACAGTATCAAAAGCTTCTGTGGTCAATTCCAATGGGGTTGCTCTTGGAAGAGAGTGGGACAGAAAACAGCCTGGAGGTACTGATCCCAAAGCTAGGTGAGCAATCACTTTAGAGCCAGCAAATAGAGATGATGAAGCAGGGCAAGGTCAGCCCAGGGAGCTCTTCAACCCACTTTGGAGCAACAAAGAGAAACGCAGGAGGTGGGATGTTCACAAGCTGCCAAATTAACATCTTCCATCTATCCAGGATAAGGCTCCTGTTGGACCACTGGGATGATTTGTGGAAACCTTAAGGTCCTGGAGAGAAGTGCTACCACAAGTTACATGTGCCTGTTCTTCAAGGGGGAGAGACATGTTCTGCAATACTTCTGTCACCCAGTTTTATAATAAACCCACTCAGTTTCTCCAAGACAGCTTGAGTATGACAGTAATTTTCCTTCCCTTGATATATATTGCAAAGATGCTGGTGGGGCCTTTCTGCTTCAGATAAGTCATCTCCAGCCTAGAAACCAAGACAGCTTCCCCATGCACACCCTGCAGGGCTGGAGCTCTTTCAGGGCTGTCACTTGTGAAGGCTCTCAGTAGTAGTGACTTGATACAATTTGTAAGATCCATCATAATCTTTAAAGGGAGTAGGAGTCGTAATTTTTTTGCATATGGCAACATCTCAGCATGTAGTTTGGCTAAATCCACACACATTTATTTATTTTTATTTAATCTGTCTTAGGTCTAAGGAAGATCAAGCGTAGAAACTGCAGATGTCCACTAACTGGGATGCTACATACATCTATATGTGAGAATCCTGCCCCAGCCTCTGCTGAATGGGTCTTCTTCTCACACTTCATCCCTGTCCTTCTCTGACCTCTCTCCTCCCCTCTGTCCTCTGAGATCCTCCCCTCCCATCTAAGTTCTTGCAGATATTTTTACCTATTGGCTGGGGTTCACCAGCTCAGTCCTACCCTCTTGCAATCATCACCTCTTGCCCTGAGGCTGTTTCTGAACCTTGAGAGAGCATCTGTCTCTGGAGAAGTAGAAATCAGCCTGGGGACAGCCACAGTCAGTGCTTCCTTGCTGGTTTTACACGCACAGTCACAGAGAAAACCAACAGCCTTTGCTACATGCAAATCACATATGCACATGCATGTACAAGGAGTCTGAGCGGGCAAGCAATTACCTGCAGAAGAGAATGGGGATTGATTTCTGTGCCTGTAGAAGATGGATCTGAGTACCCCTGGGCTTTGGGAGGATTTAATAACTCCTCCTAGGTAGAGGAGTACGCTCCCTGTAATGCCAGCAGTCATTTCAGCTGAGCAGTCACGCTGGCAGTGTGACTTGATTACTGTGTGCCCTGACTTCGCAGAGACAGTGCACAGACACTATTAGACTATGTCCATGCTACTAAATAAAGCAGTCCAAAGATCACCTCCCGGACCAGGGAGCGCAGCTCTCTTACAGACAACTAAACTTTTTACCCCACACCAGAGCCAGGCAGCCTTGCTCACCCCAACTGCTAGGATGTCCTTGATTTGTGTTATCCCTTGAATATTGATTGTGACAGTGCTTAGTTGATCTTGGTCAAAATCAGTGCCAATGAGCACGCTAACAAAGCCTGTGGATCATTGTAAACAGCACCTGGACTGGTTGTTCCGTTGAGTTGGCCGGTATAGAAATAGTTTAGTGCACACTAGCTCTGCTCTGTTCTCCTGTCCATCCCCATCTGGCTTCTCCCAGACTTGCTACACCAGCCTTGGGCTTTCCTCAGCTACAGAGCTCCAGTTGTGCCCCCAGATGTGCCTGGACACCCATCTGCACCTCTCAGTACAGCACTGCTAGCTACGGGGGAGTGAGCACTCTTGATGGGACTAGCCCTGGATCTAAGCAACTCTTCTTTTTTACTGACCTCCAGACAGGTCAGGTCTATAAAAATCCTTTGGACAACAGGGAGTCAGCAGCCATCAGGTCCCATTTTACTGCAGTTAAAAGATGTGTTCCTTTTCTTCCTTGAAACAGCAACAGACTCCCCAAAAACCTTTCCACAGATTGACTGGAGATGCAGTAACACAGCATCTTTACCAGGGAGAAGGAGCCGTGTCCATCCCTTGGAATTCCACTGAACCTGTTACTTGGAAGGTCCAAAGAGTTGAGTCACCTGCCACCACTCCTTCCTACTCCTCAGGGAGATGAGTCTTGCCCACTGCTGCCCTGTTCATGTCTCGTTTCTGCTACTGACTTTCTAAGAAAGCTTGTGAAAACAAATCCTTTCTCCTGGCATTGCCAATCTTAGTTGCTAGGATGCCCCTTTCCCTGATGCATTCAAAGTCTTTGGTTACTTTTCAAATGGCACCTTGCACCCACCTTTGGTGCCTAGAGACTCCCCCACAAAGTTTTATGACTAAGGTTCCTCTATGTTTCTGCTGTCAGAACAGATCAGCTTTTCCTGACTGACAGTATTTAGGAATGGATTAGTTTCTATTTATTCTTATTTGATTTTTTTTTTTTCATATCTTTGCAGTGAATTTTATGTCCTGGTTCTAACCCCCATATAACACTTTCAATTCTTCTTCCCTAGCATCTTGTGTGTGTATTCTGCTTGGTCTGGTTTTGTTTATATATCCAGACTTCCCAAAAGTGACTGAAATAAGAGAATTATTTTCCTGGTATTCCTCACATTTGTTGATAGAAAAGTACAAACAGACCAGAGCAGTAATGCTCAAAGACAGGTGTGGATCTGGAGTCCCTCAAGGACAGGAGAAGCTGTCTCAGGTGTCCTCACTCACATCTGCTACATGGAAATTGAGCCAAAGCATGAGCCTGGCCATTAACTTCATTAACTGCTCAAATGCTGGGTGAGGTAAATGCACTCATCATGCAGGTTTTGGACTTGCAGCCTGAGTCTGTGCTGTTTGGGAGGGTGTCTTTAATGAGTTATGGATCAGTTTTGGGGCTGGACCAAGGAAGGTCAGTGAAGGGAGAGAATGCCTCTAAACAATAGGCATGAATCCAGCCCATGGCACTGACCTTCCTGCCCAAGAGAGGCAGGGAGCTTGTCCCCGAGCAAAGCAGGAACTGTGGAGGCACATTTATTATTTTATTGCTTTCACAAGAAATGAAAATATTATTAATGAGTGTAATTTATAAGCAGGGGAGCAGACAAACCCATGCTTTTCATGAGCTTCTGTGCACTGCCTTGGGAGGGCAAGGGAGGAAGCGATGGCTAGATACCGGCTATTGTGTCTGGTTTGCAAGGTTACTTGTTCTGATAGAGCTTCATTTCACATCTATCTTGGAAAACAAATTCCCTTTCAGGCCTTTTCATAATGAAGAAAAAAGAGGCTATTGTTACAGAAAGCTTTTAAGCCATTTTCTACAGCCAAGCTCCGTGTCACTTTGGAGAAGCCAGGGAGCTCAGGCTGCTGCAGAAGAGGCAATGGAAACCTCCCACATACACCCGTGACTACCAAAGGAGAGATCCTTTTGCCCAGGACTGAGAAATCACTGTCTGTTACAAGTTTCAGGAAACTGCCTTGATTTGTTTGTTTTGGTTTGGTTTGGTTTTGGGTTTTTTTCCATGGGAATGTGGATGGGTGGAGCTTCTATTATTGTCACGGTGCAGAGGTTCACACTATCCGTGGAGATATGGTCTGCAGGGAAAACAAACACTGCTGCAGACAGGTGAAATTCCATGCCAGTTACCAAGATGGTTTTGTCTCCCTGGTTTACCCAAATTCATGCACCATTTGGCCTGCTCTGAATGACATGTAATGGTTAAAAACCTTACTGCTCTTGATTTTCTTTCCTGAAATTCCATTATATTCTTTAATGTTAGTTGAGCTGAATTATATTTAGAAATGTTTCAGCCTTGTTAGAGTGGTTTTAAGACAATTTAGAGTCAGGAAATGTTACCCAGAGGGAATACAGGAAGAGCAATCATTAAGGATGCTTGTCATTAGACTTTTAACCTTCGTGCTTTCCCTGTCTCTCCCTGCCAGGCAGCTCCAGCGAGGCTCATTCTTTCTACAGCTTGTTCATTTATCTCTATCTTTCTGGTCTGACTGAAGTCAAACACCAATTAATGCTATTAAAGAAGAGTTGTTGTGTAGGTATCTTCAACTGGAGCATCTTCTCCCTGCTGTCTTTATCTTTTTTCTCAGTCTTTTAAAATCCCACTGGTGCTCTCCAGACAAACTGCATTTTCTCAAACTACATCAGGGAGACTGGCTGTGTTTTGCTCTTCCTGGTGACCTGGTGTTACAGGTCAATCTGCTGCCAACTGAGCAAACAGGCCAACTGCCAGCTCCTCCACCTTCAGTAGTCTGGCCAGCATCCTAAACTAAGGGTCAGACTCCTCAACATCAAAAGACTGGCTTAAAATTAGCCAAACAAAGACTCAGAATGATAACATGGGCTTGTTTTATTTGCATCCTGAGTTTTCACCATTAAGCTAAACTAGGATAAGTATTTTTTGGCTTCTAGAAACTGGGCAGGACAGACCATGAATCATGGAGATATCCTAAAAATCTCTTTTTGACTACTTTTTGATACATTTTTCTTTTTTCCTCCTTATGCAAGGGTTCCCTGAACCACAGGGAACTTCAGAATAAAAGAGAAATTCTTGCAATATTCACAAGAAAGTCAGTGATAACAAGAAGCTTGTATTGATAGGTACATATCCTTGATTCTTCTTGCTTCTGTTTCCTTTCCTACACCACTGCCATTAGAAAGTTGTTAGGTAGATATGAGCATTCCCCACATCATCCTTTGGCAGCACTGCAGGAGACCTATCTCCTTGGGGAGCAGAACCAGAATCTCAGGTGATCCATGCACCCCTGCAAACCAGGACCAGCCCCACTGTCGCCATTGCTAAGCATTTGCACACCCTCTGTGGGGGAAAAGCAGATCTCCACTGGAAGTAGCACCCAATTAAAAGACACAGGATAAAAATGGTAGGGAATTTCTCCAAGGATTTCTACGACACTGCAGTCTGTATCCTTCTTCCACTTCATGCATGATCCAAAAGATGCTTTGTCTTCCAGAATGTGCTTTTCAGGCCTCATTGGTCTGGTTAAATGGCTGCCAATCCATCTGATGACAAAGCTGAGGTTCTCCCTGAGCTCTGAAAAAGTCCATCTGACTCTGTCAGGCCTTCTCAATCCCTGCTGGTCCCTGGTGGCCAAGCCAATAAACATGACTCTGCTGCAGCCACCTCTATCTCATCTCTTACAAATCTCCAGAGTTTATCCCATCAAGCATCTATACCTGGAGTACCTCCTCTCTCACATCCAGACAACGTCAAGTCTCAGGAGCTGTTCTGACATCTCTGCAGTCTGGTGTTCAAATCTACTCCAGCCTGCAGCCAGTCTTATCTTCCAGCTGGGTACATCTCAGAGGAGCTGCAAAATGTAGCAGTGGGGAAAAACATGGACTAGAAAGAAGTTTCTTAGAGCACACATTTAGTCCTGTGGCTGTCTCTTAAGAGTTCCTCTGTACTCAAGGGGAGGTGGTGAGGGAACCTTTCAGGGTGGAGAAATAACTATATCAGAGAAGCTGAGACCTTTGTGGAGAATGGTGTTGACATTACTGGAAAAGGGGACACACCAGCTGTGAAAGGACTTTCTTCAGGGAATTATATCCCCAGATCAAGCCTCCAGGCCAAAGGGAAACTTAGTATCAGTTGTAATAGAACAAATTATGTCTCAAAACCTAACATGGCTGTGCCGGCTTTCAGCTTAGTTTGTTTCACTGCTGTAGGGCACTTTACTAAGAGATCCAGTTGAGTTCATTGAAGAAATGAGTGGCTCAGACAAATGTACCCAAATAACTAACTGTGTACGAGCTGTCCTTCATGACATGGCTTTAATCACCATCAGAAGTGAACCAAGATTCTCCAGGGACTGTGGTGACCCTATTTTATTTCTCATTGCCATAGAATGAAGCCAACTTCATGGCTTCATCTCACCAGACAGCTGCTTCCGACAGCTGGTGTTATGTGCCCTTAAACCACTTTAGCTTGTCCATCTGTGGTCAGATCCACTCTGTCTAAGGCTCATCAAAGTAAAGAGAACTGTCTTCCCTTTGCTGAAGATGAGTCATTTTGCCTGAGCCACCACAAAGGCACAAGAGACAGTGACATAGGAATTAGGGGGAACTGGAACCTTCCTTGCTCCAAGTAATGTAGTCATCAATCATCACCCTCAAGACATAAATCCCAGGACATATTTCTCCTAGGCTGTTCATCCCAACAGGTGTTTGTAAATATCCCAGATATTTAGCCCCACCAAGCCCTTGCCCCAACAGCTTTCCATTCCTCTTCCAAAATCCCATTTACAGAGAGGTGAAAAGCAGGTCTGCTTTTCATGTGCATCTCAGACCAAGTCTGCTCTGACTTGTGAAAAGCATGTGTCTCCAAGATTTGTATTTAGTTTGAGAGGTGCAGCAGTTACCACAGGAAGGGAAACAGGAGCTGGCAAACTTTTCCCAGATGAGGTTTGGGTTGAGATTTAAAAAGCTCTGCTAGAGGAAAGTCTCCATTATATGAAGGGATGGATCTGTCTCCAGATGAGAGAAATTCATGCTATAAATTATGTTTATCCCCTGCCATTCTGCAGATGGATGATTTCGGGGCTGAGGCATGAGCCTTGTGCTATTCCCATCTCTTCCATCAATACTGACAAATCCTTTATGGCTTTTCTCAGCTCCCACCAACATCAACACAAAGATTTGTGGAGATTTCAAGGGTCATCAGAAACACTGCCGAACATCCTCAGGACTTCATTTCTTCATCAGTACAGCTCACCTCACAAAGGATCTTCAGCCCTTACTCCAGGCGAACAATATTATATCACTGGAGAGACAGCATGAGCAAAGACCAAAGTCATTGTGATTGTGTAGGTGCCATTAACAAGCACAGACACAAAAATCAATGCCATGATCTAAGCTCCAGATCCATGCTCACCCCACCACCACTTGACACACCCTCCACAACCCACCCCGCTCTCTGAAAGTAGACTGACATCCTCCAGCACACTGGTTACCCCTTCCCATAGCCCTGTTCTTGTGAAATAGAAAGCACTGAAGGAAAAGAAATCACCTTTGCAAACAGCAATATGTCTGTAAGATGAGAAGGAAGGGGAGACAGAGGCTTATTTAAAATTAATGTCAGTCCCAGAAGATGGTTCTCCTGTCTCTGTAGATCCAACTTATTTCAGCTGCAGTTCTTATAGCCTCTCGGAGTCAAAGGGGACAGAACCACTAGCAGGACTTTATTGTATTCCCATGGCTGAATGTAGGGGTTGTAATCGGAGCAGCTGCTGATGCTTATCTGAATGCAAAAGGTGTCAGAGGTGATCTCCATCTGATCTCCACTTCAAGTGCTGTCACAGCTGGAAGGTGGAGAATACATAAGACACGCGATTTCAGTATTTTCTTCACCCTTGTTAGGGCTGGACAGGTTTTCCTTTTTGGTGATAGTCTAGTTCCCATCAATAGGCCACTGCAAGTCCTCCTGTGGCCTGGGTGGCCTCTAGGGTATGACAGCCTGCAGGAATTGGGTGAATTCCAGGATGAATGTGTTCCAACATCATTGTCAGTCACAGAAACCATCAGATTTCTGTGACATAATCCCACTGGCACCAGTGGCTGAGGCAGCTTGTCACCTACAAGAAAGTAGTAAGTTATGCACTTGCCAAACCTTTAAAGCATAGGTGGGTTGGAGGTGGCCACCAGTCACCCTTCCATACATGCCACGCATCTTTCTGAGGCACTCCACTGTCTGTTTTCACACACCTGCTTGTACAAAACCAGGATTTTATTTGCTCTAGAATTGTTTGAGCGAGTCTGATGGTCTGCTTCATGCTGTCTTGTCTCAGAGGTACTTAAAGCAACTAATGTCTCCATTTTAGACCATGAAAATGCTTTTTGCTCAGTGAATTCTGGCTGCTTTGTCAAAGGTGATTCTAGATCTTTCAGGAGGCTCTTCCTGGAAGTCTTTCTAGTGCTAGATCCCTGTGCAATATACTTCCATTGCTTAATTGTCCATAGTTTAGTGGTGGACTTAGCAGTGCTGAGTTAAGTTGGATTTAAAGCTCTTAAAGGTCTTTTCCAACCTAAACAATTCTATGATGCTATGTTAACTGATATCCTGGCAAAACCAGCTTTTCATCTTTAGGGCAAATCACTGTCTTTTCCCCATTTTCTTTCTCTTCTCTGTCCCTTCTCATGGCAGGAAAAGAGATGATACTTCATCTTTCCCTCCTAGGTTGTTTTTTTTTCTGCACAGTGAAGTACTCTTCAGATTTCTCTCTCAATGTCTTGTAGTTAGCCTCTTCTGCCAGGGCTAACTGGAAACCATTAAAAGTATCAAGCAAGTCATAACCAGCAATTGACAGAAATAGACACCTCCTGACTGCCTTCTATTTTCTGCTGACATCCATGGTTTGCAGGTGCAGGCAAAGTAGTGTTTAATATGTCTCTCTGTCCTGCATTTTCTGAGAGTTTTGATTCTGGTGGGTCTCTCATATGTCCACTTATCACCTACAAAGTGTTTATGTCTTTCACTTTGCTCTAAGTATCATGAGCTGCTCAGAAATCTGTCAGATGTGAATAGTTTGACAGAGATTAGACTTTTCCCTTAGTGTCCAAACTCTAAGCACTACAAAGCAAAGAGGACAATGTGTTTTAACAAACCCATCTCAGATCTGTGTGACAGTACAAGTCCCCACAGCTGACGAGGAGACAGGCACAGAGAAAATCTGTGACTGAAGACAGAAGCATCACATTGGGCATACAGACCAGCTCCACGCTAACATCTAGCAACTTTGGGGAAAGCTAAGTCAAATGACAGCTCTGCCCAAAAAGAAATGAACTAGAAATTTACCTCTTTCTCACCTCAACATGAAGTTGTGAATAAGCAAATGATGGTCAGCAAGTCTAAGACAGTTGAATATAGGAGAATGACTCATCAGGACATCTGCTGTCATTCCCTACATAAGGTCCCCAGACCACCCCTCAGCCTGCTGCCTTCATCTGTCTCTGCTTCTCAAACCCATCTTTTGTAATGCTAAATAATATCAGGCCTTGTTCCCTGCCTTGCAGGCTTCTCATCTAAATTTAAACTTGGCTAATCTCATTATCGAGCTCACCCTGGTGCCACCATGTTCTTTGCATGCCCCCAACTTCATTAGGAATTTATCCAGGGAAACAAAAGGGCATTACTCCATGCAGGGAAAGGAGAATTAGTGGAGGGGTGGGGTGTGCTTTGCAATTGTCCCCATAATCACTTGCTTATGTGCAATTAGTGGCTTTAATCTCCATCTCATTGCCACTGTAGCAGTGTACAAGTGTGGGTATAGGTGTCTGTACAGCTGCAGACATGCTCAGGAGACAGCAGTACACAGGTCAGAAATGCACCAAAGGAGGTGAAGTGTGTTTCAATTACAGAAGAGTAGAGTGGAGGAGTCTCTGAGTGGGTACAAACCAAAAAATTTAGACATATCATCAGTTAGGATATCAATTGTTGACAGAGCAGTTGACAAGGAGGTTGATGGTGTAGAAAGACACCATTTTTCTAGGAGATTTGCTCCTTGAAAAGGACAACATGGCTTCAGACCATCCTTCCAAGGGATGTACCTGGTTACAGGTGTGCAGGACCATATGGCATTCAAAGATGGAAATGGGATTTATTTGCCCTCCTGACTTCTTAACACAAAAACAAGGAGATATTGAAAACTAAGGAAGAGGAGGAAAAAATAGAGCCAAAGGAGGAAAAGGCTTTTTTGTGCTACTTTTCCAGATTCACATGAGTAAATCACTATCCTGGTATGTTGTTAAGCTTCCAATCTTAATACAGTTTGACAAGCAGTTGTGTGAGCAGAAGTTGTAAAGTTTGGTTTCCTACAGACCTTAGTCCCATGTTGGGATTATCTCATGTCTAAAATTGTCTGAATTATACTGTTCCTATATGCACTGGTATCACTTTATACATCATTATAAGCTTTAATTCCTTTCCAGCTACCAGTTTTGCCTGGAGGTATGTCCCTGATCAAGTCTGCCTGACATTCAACCATTGCAACGACTAGCATCTTCAAGATGATCACTGGAGACAGGGATGGTGTTCACCAATGGATTGTGGAGGTGTCCTACAGGAATGGGAAGATGTTGGGATACGAGTGAGTGGGCCAGAGGACAGCACTTCTGAGAGTCTGGGAGGGAGATGTTTGGGGTTAAGGTGACTCCGTGTGATGCCCAGAATACCAGTTGGGAAAAGAAGCAACATAATTTGATCAATATGATAGTAAAAAAGGAAGGTTTGTCCAAAGTTATATAATCAGACGCTGGTGTTAAATTGCCCATCCAACCCTCCCAACCCATCTAATCCAGTGACAGAGCTTCCAGTCTTGAATTCAGCTATTTCTATCAGTCACAACTCTGCCAAAAGATGCTGTTTTATTTCTCTCTTTTACCTGGAGATTATTTTTTCCCTTTTATTCTTTCAGATAATTTGAGAAAGATGCTTTATTCATATCTCACCAGGTTTTGAACAATGCACCGGAAAAGATTTTTCTCTCTCAGGCTCCCCTCCTGAGAGATGGACCATTACAGTCATTCATCTCCGAGTTTCTGGTTGTGTGTCCTTGGGGTGAAGACAAAGGAAGAGGTCGTGGATTTTGCTGCTAAGATAAAGCCTGCAGAAGTGAGACTTACAAGCACTGATCCATCACAACCCAACTTGTTGTTTCAAATCTGATTTTCCCAGCACCCCACATACTGGATTTTCATTATTATTTTTAGGGCCTGCTCCCAGGACACAAGTGTATTTGTTGCTCAGTGGGGCTGCCAGAATCAACCACTTCAGTATCAATGTTGCTTCATCTCAGAAGTGCAGCTATGCAGGAGCAGAGTGTATTTTTTATTGAGTTTCTGGGTTTGATCTCACAGGCTTTTGTGATGAGGGGAGCGTGTGTTGCTTTGACTGAGATCAGAACCACAGCAGTATTTTGTATATTGGTTAGCTGAGGGAATTGCTCTGGCTTGGCTTTGTAGCCCATTATGGAGGAGTTTCTACATGATGGCTGCATGCTGGTTTGCAATTTTAGGGGAGTGGAGACAAAAGTAAGCTTAGTTTCACCAGAATTTAAAATGGGAGATCCCCAGAACTTCTCTCTTTAAAATAAAACTTATGTCTGTATCATTTTGGGATGCATTAATCACTGCAACAAATTTCTCTGGAGCTCTTAATGGCAAAAGAAACCTTCAGAGTTTTTAAGCACCTACCTCTGCTCTTGGCAACCTGGGCCATGGTCTCACTACCCTCATAATAAAAAATTAATTATTATATGCAAGCTTAATCTCCCCTCTTTTAGTTTAAAACCATCACCCCTTGGTCTGTCATAACAAGCCCTGATCAAAAGTCTGTCCCCATCTTTCTGACAGGCCCCCTGAAGCCCTTAAATGTCACAAGGTCTCCCCAGATCCTTCTTTCCTCCAGGCTGAACCCCCCCAGCTCTCCCAGCCTGGCCTCCCAGCAGAGGGGTTCCAGCCCTCCCAGCATTGCTGGGG